>JAOWBH010003025.1:0-16569 GCA_028566215.1 Silene coronaria
GATGAACTAAAATTGATATGTGAGTTATGAACCAAATGTGGGGGTTAAATATTTTGTTTTCAATTGATAATTATATACTATCTTGGATATGTTTGTGTGACAAACAATTATATGTCAATGCTTCATGAAAGTAGATTATGGAGAAGATAAATTGTCGTGTACGATTATATGATATCTATAAGTTGTGATGATTAATTAAATGAATAATGTGTATTTTGTTTGAACGATTATGTTTGTCCCTAATTTGTGGCGTGACAACATGTGAAGGAAGTCGTTCAACTTATTTGATAAAATTATTCATCAAGTTTAGAGTTGATATCCTATAATTTGTGAGGAGTATGTATATCTCTGATTGTGGGGGTGTATAGAAAATGATGATCGTATGTTTTATATGTGACTAATTGAACCAAATGTAGAAATTTTAATTTGTTGGCTACGTCAATAAATAATGGTTGCCTAAGGTTCAGTTATTTACGTTATATACTTGACATACACCACACTATATGAGATTATGATGATTGATTTTATGTAAGTAAGGAGCTGTAAAATTCTTTTTGTAATATGTGGATTTGCAAAGAGTATAAGTGAAACAATCATCGAGATTTGTTGTTCTCTAATATAAGAATGATGATGTATATAGAGACTTCGGTAAAATAACATGATTTTGGGTGCAAAATCACAAACACTTCGTGTATCTATGTCAGTTTCATTAAAAAAAAAAGAAAATAATAAAGATTATTTGTTCTTTTAAATGGCATGAGAGTGGAGCTCTATATTTAATTTGAACAATGATGTTAATGAGTCATAAGAGAATATGTTTTGACTATTACGAGAAGTTCAACATGTAATTAAGTTGACTCAATATAGCTTGTGTAGTTAGTACATTCTATTTGTACTCATTGGCAAAAATGATCTTCACATTTGGTGAATCACATAAGATGCAATATTGAGAGTTGCACCATGTTGGATTTTCGTACATTGGAAATATGTCGGATCACATAGTATGTAATAATTGACGACAAGATGAGATCTATGTTGATTACATTTTCACCATCTATGGTGGATCTTATTATAAGTCTATTGAGAAGACTATTATAATATTGTCTAGGCATGCTATATTGCTCTTAACCTTGCAAGGTAAGATGTAGGGTAATTGTGATGCTATTATTAGCTACTACTTAATTGTGGGGGCATGGAGTTTTGCCTAATATTTATATTTAGCATGATGCAAATATCAACTTGATAATGTGAAAATTGATGTGTATGATGTGTATAATGATTTATAAATTTACACACTTTATGCATATTTGAGAAAGTTGATTGAGAATGATATGCTCACAAATTATTTTTTGTGAAATTTGAGTGGAGCATATTTATTTCTAAAGTTAATGGACTAAGAAATAAACAAGGCCTAGAGTTGTCGAGGGGAATGGGGTGAAAGCCTAGTGGTTGAGGAATTTGTGGTTGATACCAGAACTTGCTTATGCGAGGGTGGTCGAACGAAGCCATAGATGGACTCATACTTGTGTACACATCCCATTCGTATGACAGGTACACTATTTTGGAAGGTTAAGCATATAGCTCTTAATGGTCTTATAGCCCAAAATTGGGTGGTCCTTGTGAGACGAGCTTGATGAGATCACCGCAATGCTGGAGGTTGAGATATTTCTTTTAATGAATCTATATCCCATTATTTGGATGGTGCTATTGAGAATGACTTGATGGATTCACCGCTATATTGAAAGGTTGAGTCTTAGAGCTTTAAATGAATCTATATCCCTTTATTTGGGTGGTCTTATTGAGAAGGACTTGATGGATTCACCGCTATATTGAGAGGTTGAGCCTTAGAGCTCTTAATGATTTTATAGCTCATGCATGAGTGGTATATGTTAAGATAGACTCGATGGAATCACCTATGTGAGTGTGAAGGATTGACCTCCTTCTATGAGAGACTAGGTTATCTCTCTAGAGCATTCATGAGAATTTCAAGGTTCATTTAGCCATAAATTTGTTAAATTGTATCGCGGAACTCGTTTGGAACTTAAGGTGAGATTAGGGATGACAACGGATCCAGGACCTTGTTCAGATCCACGGATCAGACTCTAATGGAGCGGATATGGATCTCATGTTTATGGATCCAATTAATATGGGCCGGATATGGATCTCGGAAATTTTACACGGAACTGGATCTGGATCTTGTTGTTAAGATCCATATCCTACCCATGGATTCATTTTTTTTTTGAATTTATTTTTAAATATTTAATAATATAAAAGGGAAGTCTTTAAAAGACTTCCCATTGGTCCCTAAAAATTAGGAAGTACAAAACATTTTATTTTCATAAGCAACCCCATGTTTTTCTCCAACCATTTAATTTACCTTTTCCTTCATTTCAGTATTAATTCCTTCTTCTATTGACACTTATGATATGATATTGGAGTATATGATATGATATTATTCTATATGATCATATGATTCAAAAAATAAATTAAAAAATAACAAATCGTATTAATAAATAATAAATTACAATCCTAAAAATTCATCGATTTATCGACAAGCAAATTAAAAAACGGACTATTATCGAAAAAGCGATATACAATCAAAATAAATAAAAGTTGATTATTATTAAAACAGAAAAATTAGAAGAAAAATAATTTTTGTGGAGAAAAATAATCTTATCTACCATATTCTCTTAATAATTATAGACGAAGCCTTATAACAAAAGATCCGGCACAACTATAATTTGTGCAAAACTTGAAGGGAAAAAAAGGTATTTTGAAAATGAAAATATACTCACAAGTAAATCTGGAAGATGTTAAAAATAGTATAAAGAGAAGATGGGGTAGCATTTTCATGGTGAACTAAGTTAAAATAGATTAAAGTGAATGATAAATAGAGACTTATGATGGTCATTGATGGTGATAAAGGGTGAAAGAAAGGAAAATGAATCAACACTGATAATTTCATTAAATAAAATTAGGTAAGTTTGACTGTGTAAGGGCGAAGGATTGAATTAGACGGTGGTATGATATTTTCCACTTCTTGGATTATTAATAATAAGGTAGGTGTAGGGTTTGCAAAAGCTAAGGGGCTGGAAAATTTGGTTATTCAAATTTGGCCCAAACTATGATTTTTAGTTTTTTACCTGCCGATTATCTAACTTACGTATTTTGTTTCAATAGCTCATTGTTTAATTTATCATAATATATACTCCGTACTATGGAGTACGTATTTTGTTTCAATAATTCATTGTTTAATTTATCATAATATATTCTCTGTACTACGGAGTACGTGTTATTTATGAGCATATAAGTACCGTCTCATATCGAGTTATATAGGAGAAGTCGGAAGATAAGAAAGGTCATATGAGTTACGAGTCAAGTTAGGATTATCACAAGGGTCAAAATGAGTTTCTCACACCATGTTTTAAATAGAAGATATATATTTAAAAATTATATTAATACGGAGCATTAATAATTTAAACATATTCACTGCTTACATTTCTTATATTGAAATAATCAAAATCTAGTGTGATATATATGGGCTATTATTTTTTTATTGATTTAGCAGTAAATTTTTTTAAAATATATATTAGTTTTTTGTTAAAGAAAAAACAATTCATTAATAGAATGCCTAACGACATTTGCAAATGATAAGCATACTGGATCGAGACAAAAACTTAAGAGAGACGATATCTCAATAACGATACTGAGAGACCTCTCACATAATAAGGGGAGGGACTTATGTCTCCCAGTAATTTAGCGGAAGACGATCTCTCAGGAGGCCTATTGGATCGAAAAGACAATCTAATGAAAACCCAAAATTATATCATTTGTCTCCTTATGATATTGTGAGGAATATACATTCCATTTATATACCTTTTGAGAAATATTATAAAGTTAAGTATATGTCCAAAAAAAAGTTAGAAAGACATTAATCGTGTCTTACTTTTCTAAAAACAACCCGTGCATTATTTGCACGGGTATAAAACTAGTACTTCCTCCTTTCTTTAATATTGTACCCATTTTATTAAAATACGCCTAACATATATTCAAGAAATGGGTACATCAAATGAGAATGGAGGAAGTATATAAGAAAAACTTAGTTTATAAAAGTCATGTTTTCTTATCTTTTACTCAACTATCATGTCACTTTACTTATTTCATTAATGAATTTACAACATAATTTAGATGTTCGAGAACAACAAATAGCTTTTTCATTATTCTAATAATAACTTACGCGGTACTTTTTCACTTTATCATACTTATTGTTGACATATTTTATATCTATAACCCTTAGTAAATATTTTAATGTGTTATGAAATTTTGATAGTAAAATTACATTTAGAAAATGAAAAATTAAATAAAAAAATTGAAAAAGATCGGATTCATTTAGGATCCAGATTCTACCCTGATCCAATGGATATGGATATGGATTTGAAAAATTTGGACCCTGCGGATATGGGTCGGATATGGATCCAACATATATAATATGGATATGGATATGGATCTTATAGAACCCTATCCAGACCCTACCCTTTGCCATCCCTAGTTTGATTATTTGATAATGCTTATTTTTTGGTGATTGTTTAATATTAGTCTTACTTCTACTTTATGCATACCACTAGTTTGATGACATGCATAGATGATTGTTTACATGCTTTGTTGTTTGTTATACACACACATAGATCGAGAGATTTTAATTGTGTTAGTACTTGCATATAGTTAGTAGACCGACCTTGTGTTTGCGAGAGTTATCTCGTGTTGGTCTATGAAAAGGTTGTTAGATCAAGAGACTTAACCCTATTGTGCCTAAGTAAGACTACCCCTATCAACAAAGAGGCTCAACCTACTAATTACTTTAGTCACCCATATGAACCTACTCTTCTTAGTTTTCCCTTTATTGATTTGTTTAGTTGTCATCCTAGTTTACATCATTTTTTAATTGTCTTTATTGCATTTCATTAGTATAGAATTTAAACGCCAAAATCAATTTCATTAGTATTGAATTTAAACGCCAAAACCAATTTGTGACAAATCAAGTATAACTAGATTTAGATCGAGCAATTGTGACACCCCGTCGATCCTATGGGTTCGACCCTGACTTATTTATTATGCTAGTTGGATTATAAATGTGTTTGGTGAGGCACAACGACACACTTCATCAACACCCTAATAGATTGAAGTACTCCTTACATAACCTATTAAATTTGTATTCGATTCAACATCTAGCGTTACATAATGAGATGAATATTGAAACTATGCCTCGAAAAGAAATACTCGCAACCATAATTTTTTTTTGAAAAACTTCTTTTAGGTTAATTAATTACGTAAGTCAACTATTTTTAATGAAAGGACAATGGAAAAAAATAAATGATCGGGATAGAAAGAGTGTAATAAAAAAGATGAAAAAAAATTAAAGATAACAATAATAATAATAGTCGTGAAAAAAACTAATAAAGATAGCAATACTGGTGACAAAATACTAATAATCTGTGGCAAAAGTTTAATAAATTGTAACCATATACATAACATAAATATGCTTTGCCGATATATTATGACAATGTATGTATTGATTAATAATATTTTTTTTATGACACCCATTTATTTGTCCCGAGGGCGATCACACTTATTGCACTTGTTCAAATCTGGACTTGCATAACACCACAAATGTAAGTTTGTGACAACATAGTTAGTGGTCGCTAACAAGATTCTCACTTGGCCTCTGTCCCAAAAGAACCAACGTACTCGACAACCACTGATCAATGTCTATACTATAAACTATCTTTCCTCAAAACATTTTTCTGATGTTGGAAGGGTACCTTAACACTAATGACCCAAAAAATCTTCCACTGAAATAAGACGCATCTGATGTGAATGAGAATAGTTAATTCGCTTGTAACAACCAATAAGGTGTGAGCGGAGATGATTCTCGTAGAATACCTGATGATCAAAATATCCTTACACTATAAAAACATACGATGATGATGATAATAGTAGCAGTAGTAGTAGTAACAGTAATAGTAACCGTAACAGTAACAGTAACAATAACAATAACAATAACAATAATAATAATAATATTGCTTAGAGGCGCAAAGTTATGTGTTGGTTAGAAAACAACCATGAGTAATCAATTGTTTGATCTCACCGCTAAATACGAACCCCATAATTTTTCGCTTCATTCGACGGAACATAGCAATTCCAAAACAAGATTTTAGCATCCTTGACGAGTACCTTCATTCTTGATAAAATCAATTCTAAGATCAATACAATTCATCAACTTGGTAGCATTCATGAAATTAAATTCCATATTCCACGTGGTTACGAATTTGGACGCATCGTTGAACCGCTTATTCAATTCAACAACTGATAGCTTGAAAGTAACTTCTTTAGTTGATGCATGTGTTATGTAAGCCTTACCAAAGACATCATTCACAAATGAATTGGACAAGGAGGCAAGCTAATTTGCGAACTAGTTCATTAATTTCTCTTTCCTCGTAGAATATGACATTCTCTAGGAATAAAACACATTCTTCATGAATTTCAGCAACCAATTTCTCAACCTCGAGACCAATGCAAATATATCCTACAATGGAAGAAATTATGTGATAGAATATTAAGGATTGTTTTTGCGGAATATTGTATATCTTACTCAAAAGTGGACATATAATGAATTGATTTGAATGTCCGAACTCCAAAATAAGGAATTCGATAACAGATATGAAGTTGAAGCAAAATGTTTTACCTGGAATCCTGGATGCCGAGGACATCAAAATGCATAGGAACCAAAGATCTCAAGTTGTATTTTGGTGTACACCTTTAGAGCTCCCCTAAATAAATAAAAATAAACATCATCAAGTAGAAGAGGCTACATGGGACACTGAGGAAGCCATGAAAGAGCGATATCTTCACCTCTTTGATAAGGTATGAGTTCGGTAACGAGGCCGTAATCTTGTTTTTAGAGGCGTGGAGCGAGTAAGTAAAGTGTAAGTTTCCTTTGTTTAGTGAATTTATTTCATTTTAATAGTTGTTTGTTGGTCGTGTTAGTCATTAGTTGTCTTGGTATATGTGGGTATGTGAGTATCATGGGTAGTAGAGACCTTTCTTTAGGGCGTTGTTAGGACATATGGAGAAGTGTTAAGAGGGTTGTTTGAGTTGCGTGTGAATTTCAGGGAGGAAATTCATTTAAAGGGGGAAAGAGTGTAATATCCTGAATTTTATAGTTGTACACTCGGCCGAGTACGACGGAGTACTCGACCGAGTGGCATTCTGGCAGAGTACTCGACCGAGTGCCGTATAGGCATTAACCAAGCTCATGGTTGTGAATCACTCGGCCGAGTAGCTGGTGCACTCGAACGAGTGTCTCCCATCACTCGTCCGAGTGAACGGGCCTAAACCAGTTTTTGCGTGTTGGGATCTGTGTGTTAGGCCTTGGTATTTATGTACCCGCTTTTCAGATTTCTATCCACTCTTACAACCCTAAACATTAAACACCTTCCACCATATCACAACCACCCTTAAATCACTCAAACTCCTTACATACAACCTTGTACTTTCAAGATTTCCACCTTATCTTGAAGATTTTGTGGTCAAGTCCATACCTTTTCATATCTTCACATTTGCAAGTTGTTGTTCATTCTTTTCCTCTTATTTATTGTAACCCTAGAGTTTGGGGGGTTTTGTCTTATGGGAATTTAATTAGGATGTTGGGTAATTAAGTGGTTAATTAAGGGTCTACTAGTATTATTATTATTGTTGTAAAACATATTTGTGATAGTTATTTCCCTAATTAAATGTAGGAGGGGATTTTTTAGAGGAGCTCCTATAGAGTGTGCTTGTTGTTGGGCCAAACAACCAAATTGGTAAAAAAAAGTGGGGGGTGACATGTCAGATTGGTAAAAAAAACTTGAATTGAAGACAAATTGGTAAAAATAAAGTTTAGATTTTTGCAAATTGGACAAAAAACTTGCATCTTGCTTAATTTTCCATTATTCAAATTAAATTTGTCAATAATACCCTTGCAAAAGCATTCTGACTCGGAACAAATTGATCCGAGACTCGTCCTTGGTAACTTAACTATGACCCCAAATTTGAAATAATTCAACATTTATCTAAACTCGTTCCGAACCGGGTATTTCTCCAATTCTAATAAATTGACCCAAGAAATGATGAAATCTAAAATGACTCGTATAATAGTATAAAGGGGGTGTAACTTTAGATGTCAAAAGATGACCCAACCCTAAAAACAATTGATCGATCCAATATTCGTATGTTGTGATA
Organism: Silene coronaria; assembly: GCA_028566215.1. Taxonomy (NCBI): domain Eukaryota; kingdom Viridiplantae; phylum Streptophyta; class Magnoliopsida; order Caryophyllales; family Caryophyllaceae; genus Silene; species Silene coronaria. The sequence goes on from JAOWBH010003025.1 coordinate 8,278, forward strand.
TTCAATATATTAAGCAAATAATGCTTACTCTTACTAGTGTCATATACTCCCTCCAATCCGCTGTTTTCTTTCCTTATGTGGTGGGCACAAAGTTTAAGGGTAGGAGTACAATATTGATATAAGATATTGGTGGGGTTTGGTGATTGGAGAGAGATATGAATAATTAGGATTAAATATTAATAAATGATATGAGTGGGGTTTGGTGATTGGAGAGAGGTCGGAATAATTAGGATTAAATATTAATAAAGGAGATAATGGGGTTTGGTGATTGGAAATAGGTGAGAGTATAATATTAATAAAAACTTTCTATTTTAGGAAATTGGAAAGGAAACCTGAATAATCCGTTTTAAGAAATGTGGAAGAAAATAGAGGATTGGAGGGAGTGTTAAACTAGATAATTATAAAAATTAAGAATAACTATATGTTTATAAATTATAGAAAACAAACATTTGTAAAAAAAGGGTTAGTCAGGCCCGTTTCTCATCCGAAACCCGTACAAACCTGGCCTATACAAACTCGTATTTTACAAACCCAAAATACACCATACCTGTATTTTACCCGGACCTGAAATGACTGAATCTGTAACCCACCTGTTCGACCAGTGTCAGGTCTGGGCAGAGCCAAATAATTGATTTAAAATGACTCGTAATCTCTATCTTATATTCTTATAATAATAACTCATCCGTAATAGGTCTAAACACGATTTTAGCGGCCTATCTGAAAGAGCATATTATATCTGAACCAACTCGTGTTAAACGACCATATTTGCCAAGTTTTCAATTAGTGTTTTTAGTTGGGTCGTTAATTTGAGTAAGGGTAATTTGGTCAAATTTTGGTTGTAAGAATGGTAAATTAAATAAGGTTATAATTTTTTAACCAATTTATCAAAACTCTTCACTTTTTTTTTTTACCAATTTGTCATACCTCCAAGTTTTTTTTTACCAATGTGGCAAACACCCCCATTTTTTTTTTTACCAATTTGATTATTTAGCCCTTGTTGTTGTTGAAAATTTGAAAGAGGTAGAGTTTCCCTACTCGATCTTAGTAATATGGTTGTTTATATTTGTGTTAACTGCCATGAATTCCTTGATATATGTCAAAATTGCATTATAACATGATTAGGTGGGAAATTAATGATGGTTGCATATTAGTATTGAGAATTCACCATGTTATGTTGATGGGTAAGTGGTATTAGTTTCTCATTATCATTTTGACTTACATTATAACATGAAATTGGAGAATTGTTGATTGGTAATGATGAACATATGCATTCATGTCATATTGTGATTATTGTTAATGTGCAAAGGTATATTTGGCATACATTGATCACTTATGGAAGTTGGAAAAGGTTGGTGGTGGATTGTTGGGCGTTTTTGTTGGGTTGTTGAAGAGACATAACACGGATCAGGAGACCGTCTTACAGTGGAGTCTCCTCTTGGAGTTTTCCACTCCAAGAGAGACATGCACGTTTATGACTTAAGTATGAAGGGACTCGCGTGATGTCACGACGTCTGGCAGGGGTTCGGTTAACGCCCGGGCTCGGTACTTTGGGCGTCTCCCGAGTGCCTTTTTACAGACTGCGGTCCGACTATTGATGGCGATGTAGCAATGCCGTCACCAGGTTTGATTTGGAGGAGGGGAGGTGACCTGTGGTTGTCATACATCATTCTTGTATATCATTATTGTACTTTTACATTGTATACTCATGTTATATCGTAAGCACACGTATTATTGAGACGGACCTTTAATGTTTTCAAAATCTGTGGTGAACCATATGATATTTCCGGTCATATGGGGAGTAGTGTATTCACATGTAGGTTTGTACATATGATTAAGTCGGAGGCTTGGAGTGGTCCTTCACTAAGCATGCCACCACTTCTGATTTGGTTTCTTAGTTTTTGACATCATTAATTTGATTTTATTTGTTTCTATTTGGTTTGTATAATTTGGGATTTTAGTGTAATCCCCAAATATGTATTAACCCTTTTAACTTTAAAACTTACCTATGTTAAAATGCTTCTAGTTATTCGCAGTACTACCTTGGAAAACCAAGTTGTGTAGCGCTTCTATTGACTAGGAAGGCCTTACTAAAGGCTTACTAATTAATGGGGGTGAATTAAAGTAAAAATGAAGGGGAAAATGGGGTTTACAAAGGAGATCTGAGAAAAAAAATTTAAAAATTTCATAGTGTAGGTTAAATAATAGCAATCACCTACAATAGTTGATCATAAATTAGTAAGAACTAGTCACTGTTTTGTAAACGGTAGAAACAGATTTATGATAATAAATAGGGTTAACAGAATACGGTCGCCAAATTTTAGTAGCAGGTTTAACCATCTTATTAAATTAGCAAAATTAAGAAAACGTGTTTGGTATTTAGCAGATTAGTGCCAAATTTGCCATTTTCATGTATACACTCAATATGCTATTACAATATTCTACTATTAGCAACATATTCAAAAATAATAAATTCCGGCTAATATATTATCTGGATATGTCATTAACCAAACACATAAAATTAGTAGATTGATTGGTCAAACAATTATTTAAGCTGGAATCTACTAATTTCACCTAATTTGCTCCTTACCAAACAAGGCCTTAATATGTAGGTGAGATTATATCTGAATTAATTAAAAGTGAGACTATTTTGGAAAGATAAGATCAAATCTACCTTACTACTAAGGGTTTGCTTAGGATGAGAGTAATTATTAAGGGAATAGTGGGAGCTAAAATAAGAAAATATAGGAGGAGATTGGTGCTTTGTGGTGGTTGTGGAGGGTGGAAAGAGGGGTGAGGGGGGAATTATTACCTCCATATGGAGGGAATGCATTACTTGAGGGGACAAGTGGGTGTAACAGCCCCTATTACCTGACCAAGGTAGAAGGTGTCACCATCTCGGTTGACCGAGGTAGTGTTTCAAAACTCCAATAAAAGAACATTTTATAATTATACAAGTTTAGTCATTATAATAAACTAGACTATGAATAATAAATACAACTCATCTACTACGACCTCTACATCGCATCTACCAACTCGACTCCAATCTCGTAGCGCGGCCCGTATCCCAAAAGCGTCATATGCAAACCTGTCAATAATCTGCTTCCCATATGATCAGAACCATCATATGGATCACAACAGGCCACCCCGAAAATAGGTGACGACACACAGCACACAAACGTCAGTCTCAATGCCTGAATGATAATACGAAGTAAGATATGCACATGGGTATGACATGCAATTCAAGATGCATTAAGATGCTTATACCTCCAAGCCGACACCTCTAACACCGATGTCCACAACTCGATGACGGTACCGCAGCACCGCTCATGCCCCACTACCTGGACCGCAATCCAAAACAAATACCGGGACGCATCCAAGTACAGGCCCGAACACTAACCGGACCCCTCCCCGACGTTACGGCCACCGTAAATCTCTCCGTACTCTAGCCATTAATTTGCACATCCCTATTGGGGTGGTAATCCCCAATAGGCGACCTAAGCGTAAGACGGTCTCCCAACCGTCTTACGTCTCCTCAACAACCACAATACCAATGCCATCTCCAACCTCCATTATACATAAGACACAATATGCAACACAATCCAATAATATGCCATTCATCTCATATATCAACTCATATGAATATGCCAATATGCCTTGTCTTTCACAACATATTACTATCATCAATTATCCATCATGTTATCATATTTCAATTATACAATTATCATGATACCAAGCCACCATACCCAATAACATGTTGTAATGCACCCAATATCCAAAATTACAAACTTTAAAGACTTAACAATTAACTTAGCATGTTATAATGCATCTATAATGTTCATATGAGACTTACCAAGCATAAACGTCAACATGTACATAATAATTATTGAAATTGTAACACCCCGGCCCCACCGGGTCGGGAGCGGTTACTCATGATAACTCACCAGACTGTGTACATGGCCCACAGATCAACATGAGTCCTTTATAGCACATTTAATCCTCACTCATGCGCATCCCGGGAACCTTCCCATGAGGTTACCCATCCTAAGTCAAGCACGCTTAACTGTAGAATTCTTTTGTATGGATGACCATAAAAGAAAGTGCACTTTTTTATATGATCAGTACTTTCAAACCTCTTAACCACTAGTCATTTAAGCTCATTAGTGGACATCTTCAATTAGCGTGGGGAGTCACAATCACTCCCACTTGAAAAATGTAACGTCCTCGTTGCGCTTGGAAGCATAACCGCTACCCTAGAATCCTCCCCCCTAGTTTGGTGACCTGGCTACTCCTAAACACAGGTCCACCAGACGGTCGTAGGGTTTCTCTGATACCACTTGTAACACCTCGGCCCCTAACCGGGTCGGGAGAGGTTACTCATAATAGCTCACCAGGCTGTGTACATGGCTCACAGATCAACACGGGTCCTTTATAGCGCATTTTTTCCTCACTCATGCGCATCCTGGGAACCTTTCCAGGAGGTCACCCATCCTATGACTACTCTCAGTCAAGCACGCTTAACTATGGAGTTCTTTTGCATGGATGACCATCAAAGAAAGTGCACTTTGTTAATACAAGTAGTAATTTCAAACCTCTTAAACACTAGTCATTTAAGCTTGTCAGTGGACATCTTCAATTACCGTGAGGTGTCACAGAAATCGAGTAGGATTAATCTACCTTTAAGTATACTCCAACAAGCTAATCGCATCCAACCCGATTCCGTCATATAAAACCGTCTCATCTTATAATATTTATATAATAACTATCATAATCCACTCTTTACTATTACACTAACCAAAACCCCTTAATAATGCTCACTAAGTACTCACTAAACTAATTAAAATCATTAATTAATGAATTATATAAAAAACCCCAAAAGTTAGGGCAAAGAGGAAGTGTAGATCTAACTTACAATGGTGAATGAATGATGAATAAGGTGGAACAACCTCCAATCCAAACTTAGAATCCATAGAAAATGATGACTAGTTCATACACGTAGCATAAACACATACTCAACATGCGACAACCAAACTCCCGTCGCGCAACAACAAATAACGTCACTCCACCAACATCATATGCACCAACTAAGCATATATCGTTCAATATCATACAACATGCGATAATAACAACGTAACACCATTCAAAACATAAACACAACATTTGCAACCCTCCTATATCTACCCAAGTGATCAGCTAGAGATTGAAAGGGCAAAGTGCGATCTCGGAACGTCTCCCAAATTATTGCGTTAGCTCCTAACAATCTCTACCCGGGTTCATTTTATTAGACACCATACTTTCATTAGGTTCATTGGTTTTAGGTTCAAAGATCGTCTCTCTGATACCACTTTGTAACACCCCACCTACAAAGGAGCCTTCGGTAAGACCTTCCCTAGCAAGCGGAGCGCCACAACCTTGGTTGCCCGAGGTAGTACATATCAAATTAACAATAAAAAACAACTTAAATAAATAAAAGTTTAGTCGAATACAAACGAAATAGTTCAAATGCCAATACAACTGACAAATGATAAAAATGTCTCAAGACTCAGCAGAAGATAAAAGCAACGACTCATGGCCGTGTCCCAATGCACCCCATGCTAGCTCAAACGTAATCACCTGCCAATAGCTGCTCACCATTCGTCAACACTAAATGGATCACAGTGGGAACACAACGATTAAGCGTCAGTACTAAATACAACAACATGATGCCATCAACATGAAATACCATAAAACCACATCATCAACCACCAACTCCACAACCGCCCTCCAATTGTATTATCACCGCAACAGGTAATCCCTCCGCCAGTGGGGGACCGCAACCTTTCCTACCTAAGCCTCGCTCGACGCACAAGCGAATACATAATCATTAATGTGAACATCCCCCTCCGTGATGAGAGTCACGAAGAGCGAAACTCGGAGGTGAGACCGTCTCCCAACGACTCACAAATCACAATCATATCATATATTCACCACAATTATCAACCGTCACAACCACTACAACATCATAAATAATATCATTATACAACATCAATATCAATAATGGCAATAGTAGTAAATCACATATCAAGTATCATAGACTGAGTAGGAAAAACCTACCTCAAAATCAACAACAAATCAACTTAACAAGCGTTAGAATCGCTTCTCTACGAAGTCGTCACCTAACGACAATAATCAATCCTACCATCATTGATCTATGACTAATACAAATCTCTAATCCAAAACTGATTAGGTTAAAGACATAGCTATAATCAATAAGGTAGATTAAAGACAATTTACAACAAGTGAGATAACGTTACTCAATCCGACACCGAGTAATCCAAGATCTTGCTAGGAGAGTGATTAAGGTGATTAGAGGAGTGATTTGGAGAGTTAAAAAGTTTTTACTTAGAGAAATGACGACATAATGTAATTTATATCATCCCTTAATTACCATAACGTAACCGTCCGGATTCCGCGTAATAAAATAACACTCGATCGAGTACTAGATGTACACGGTCGAGTACCCCAAGTACTCGGCCGAGTGAAACAACCCCAGAGACAACAGATAGTAAGATCGAATTACCCAAGTGAAACACTCGGTCGAGTAAGGTCTATTCGACCGAGTACCCAGACCACTCGACCGAGTAAGCCCTACTCTATCGACTGTCTCAGCTTCAGAAATACGGAGCATTATAGCCTTTCCCCCTTAAGAACGAACTTCGTCCTCGAAGTTCACACCCATACATGCACAAATCAAACCCTCTTCCTCCCTTCCCCACACCAACTCGACTAAAATCCGAAATACAACCTTCTAGCAAGTACAACTACTAAACAAAATGTTACATTCTACCACCCCTTAGAATGAACTTCGTCCCCGAAGTTCGCTCACACTCAAAACTGTCACCATCCCAAATCGCCAATACTATCACAATCATATAATTACTTACCCCTTTACTATAACTCCAATCAATTCCACATAAGAAATACCGCAAGCGTCACTACATAATTAACACCACGAGTACCACTAATGCTCTCAACGAACACCACGAGCATCACATTAACACTCAAGTTTAATCCTTGATTCTAAAACTATGATCCACCATAATTTATGCTTAATAATATCTCAATAACATAATTAAACAAACGAAATATACTTATCAAATTTAGGGCAATCACCGCAATATAGCATCCTACCTCTCTTAAAACAAATGTTACGTCCTCGTAACCTAACCACCACTACGTCCTTAACTCTTTATTTCATCCTCTCAACCCCGACTCACTGATAACTGGTTATCGCCTTAGCATCAATAAAATCGGTGACTACTCTCGCATCTAATACTCTCTCACAACTTAAGTATCTTCAACCAATCCCCTTACTATACCTCAAATTAACCGCCAAAATCCTTAAAATATCCACTATATTAACTCCTCGACACTATCACAAGATAACGACCTCCGCGATTCAAGCACATATTCCGGCTGTAGGACTCACTACCCAAAATTCTCATACCAATGAGATCCTCAAAACTTCTTTTTATCGTTATCAACTCGTCTATACGTTACCATGGTACTTATTCCGAAACACTATACCCCTACTGTGCCAACAAGATATTAGGTACAACTTCCAAGTTCTAACTCAATACCACTCACATTCCCCTTACTACTTGCCAAAATTATGTCGATAAATGCTTTCTTTAAAATGAATTCGAAATTTCTCCCACAGTTACGCCTTAGTACACAATATCTATGGAAATATGAAAACAAGATCACCACATCTGAAATCCTCATCCATAATCTATTCTACTCCCTCACCAACGAGTCGTAAATTCAAGGAAACAACATTAAGAAATACGGCGCTAAACAATATTCCAATAACAGAATAAACATAACATTACAAAATTCTTTTTCAACCATCATATCTCCTCCACCACAACCGATGACCGCATCACAACACAGTCACCAACAGTCGCACCGTAGCGCGAAGGTGCTCGTATCGCAACACGGAGTACCGTGCTCGGATCGCAATCCAAAACACAACAGCCGCACCGATAATCATTGTAACTATACACGCAAATACAAACACTGACTCAGTAGAACTTCCCTAACAAGAAATAATAACCGCCTCACAATACAATCTAACCACTATTACCCTTCCTTAATATCTCCTTACTAAATAACAATACACAATATTAATATTATACCCAACAATGAGATCTCATACTACTATTCCGGGGCTGAAATCACACCATCACTTGCAGTCAACATCATAAAGCACCCAAATTACTCAAACTATAATGTTGAACTTACATTCATTACATA
>JAOWBH010003136.1:0-16568 GCA_028566215.1 Silene coronaria
TACAAAAGCTGCAAAAATATGATCTTGGAGGCCAAACACATCCACCAAGTAATCCTACTGCTGCTGCATCTTCTGCAAAAGCTTTCTCTTCATCCCATGTTTCATTATCAAATCGATCTCGACTTCGCTTTCCCAACACCGTCAGACGACCTTGTTGTTCCATGCTAGCCCTTATTATTAAGGCCGCCGGTCCTAGGGTAATGTTGTTGTTGTTCGATCTTAGAACAATATATTACAAGGAGAAATAATGGAGGAAAAAGAGGGAGTTGTTGGTTTGAAAAAATGTAGAAGACCCTTAATATTTGGCTAATTAAGTTAAGGTCACGGAGTTTCAAGAGGTTCTTAGAATCGGGACCCATAATATAAAGAGCCTTAAAATGGAGGATCTCTATTAATAAATATGAATTTTTTTTATAATTGCTTTGAACGAAATATAAATATAAAATATACAATACGGTTCCTTATATTTCGGGCCCCATTTCGGCATTTAGAACAAGGTCTCTCAAATCCATTAGACGGCCGCGATTAAGTTAGCTTATAGAACAAGGCGTTTGATTGAGGATCTTGTTGTTGTGTCATCAGAATTCCTTGTTTTGCTCGTAGTTGGCCTCCTTAATAGTACAGTTGTTGTGTAAGAATAATATTTTGTTATAATAATAATAATAATAATAATAATACTCATAATTTATAAAGTTTGATTATTTATCCATGGTGTTTTGTTTGATGCAGAAATATAAGGGTTTTTGGAAGTAACTATGTGTGGGTCCAAAGTGGGTGCATTTGTAATATATTCCGTAGTATGTATTGCGTAAGATGTTTACTAGGGCATGGACTGAGATAGTCTGATCAACGTTCGAAAACAACCTTTTACTATTTTGCTAATATAAGGGTAAGGTAGCGTACATTTGACCCTTCCTATTTCACAATTTGTCGGATGGAGTCAGTGAGACAGTGGGATAATATTGTTGTATTGTGACTTCGTCTTGGGTTAGCCAATTGATCTTCCTCATGCGTATGTATGAACAATACATTGATGAAGTTCAAATTCGACATTTTAGATTAACATAGTTCGTTTTATTCATTGGAAACAGCGGTTAAAACAATAGCAAAATGGTAAAAATAGCATCAGTTTCTGATTGCTAAGTATGTGTTCAAGTAATCTAATCCCCAAAATAATGTTGCTTCTCATCATACAACAGCAAATCTTGACAGTCACATGGATATTGATAGCAATATCAGGAAATGAGTGCCTCCTTCGATCACAACTAAAGTCAACTGAATGAACATGGTTTGGACTCGAGAAACCTCTATATTTTCTACAGACAAATTCTTATGTAAAACGGTTCTACAGAGGTGGTATGAAACCATCTGTTCTTAGTGACCGATGTAAAGACATTGAAACAGAATTTTGAAACTGCGAGCTGTCATTAGGTAAAGTAACCAATATGTTATATGTCCAATGATCTCAAAAATTTTCAAAATGCTGCACAATTTCAGGGTTACAGTTCCATACAGCCCATCGGCCATCAGCCATCAGCCATCAGCCATCAGCTATAAGATCATTAATTTCGACTGGTTTACAGCGTAGCCAAAGACTCGGTCATTTTGGGTTTGGAACTCCGTCCCTGCATACCTTAATTTTGTTCTGCCCACTACAGAATGTAAACAGTTTTTTAAAGACAAGTGCAATCTGGGGACCTACAAGTTTCGAAAGCAACATATATTCATCGAGGCTCGAAGAATTCTTGAATCAAAGCAACTTTAAAGAAAGAGCAAGACAAGAAAATGTACTAGCCGGTTTTATTATATGATATACTCCTTGATTCCAACAAATCTCATTGATTAACTATTAACAACATACCATATTACAATCTTGTGTCTTGTTTAGATCTAACATACTACATTATTAAATTTACTAAACACTCATTTTTTTAACTAATTAGCGGATTAGATCCCGTTATCTTTCCCAAAAAATAAGCGCCTTCCGATCACACATTGGGATGCAGTAACTAGAAAACTACAAAGGGCACACTGAGGCTCGACGACATGGACAAGCAGTAGCCACCAAAAGAAATATCCACACCTTTCATCCAAATGCTGCAGCTAATATTGGTTTTGTTACTTGCTGTCGTCGGAAATGTGGTCTCGACCCTTCGCTGTCCGAACTGTGGGAAGACGCCGGTACCATACCCACTTAGTACTTCGTCAACGTGCGGTGATCAGATGTATAAAGTGAGGTGTGTTGGGGAGACACTGTGGTTTGATGCACTCAATGGTTCGTCATCTGTCATCACATCTATCTCACCAAATATACGAACTCTAACGATCCGGATGAAGGGAATTGACCCGAAGAGTTGCAGATCCATGGATCTCAAATCCGGAGGCATCTGGCTTAACAATAGTCTACCTTTTACCATTACAGACAACAATACTGTCCTGAAGCTCAACTGTTCTAGCTATTATTTAAGTATCACAGCAATGGATTGTTCATCGAGTAGTCCTTGCAATGCCTACATAAAAGCAACTACAGGTGTAGCTACAAAGTGTACGGGTTTGCCTTGCTGCTCGCTTACGACAGGAGGGTCTAAAACGGCATACAGGATTGATGTTCGTGAAAAGAATGATTGTACAGCACAGGAAAGCTTTGTTGGCTTGGATAGTTCTTTGCCGGTCAGCAAGTGGCCGCAACCTGGGTTGGAGATACAGTGGGAACCGCCTCGAGAACCAATGTGTATGCTGCTGTCGGATTGCCGAGAAATTGGAAACTCAACCTGTTTGCCTGATGCTGCTCGAGCGAATCAGAAGAGGTGCTTCTGCAATTCCGGGTTTCAGTGGGATCCAGTTAATTGTGTTTGCATCAGTAAGTACATTTTATCATCCTTCAGATTGACAGTTGAGTGCTTAGTGCATTTAGTTCCACATAAATCTCTTTTGTCATTGCAGATAAGAATTGCATTGGAAGAACGCGTTGTCCTCATCCCATTAATCGAAAGAAACTGTATACAGGTATATGCTCAAACCGTTCCACTTTTCCAGCCAAAAGATCGGAGATATAGAGCTTTCTAACCTCGAATGATGTTTTCAGGATTAAGCTTCGTAGCATTAGCAATCATCCTGATTGTTCTGTTCTTCGTACTAGTTCATCAGCACCAACAGCACATACGAAGAGCAGCTCACCGTAAATTAGTAAAGGAACGAGAAGACATACTTAACTCCGATAACAATGGGAAAACTGCTAAACTCTTCTCTGGTAAGGAGATTAAGAAATCAACTAACAACTTCGCCAAGGAAAATCTTCTAGGAGTTGGTGGATTTGGAGAAGTCTACAAGGGCGTCTTAGAAGATGGAACCTTAACCGCTGTTAAAAGGGCAAAGCTTGGAAACATCCTAGGGATGGACCAAGTACTGAACGAAGTCCGAATTCTATGCCAAGTAAATCACAGGAGTCTCGTTCAAGTGCTTGGTTGTTGTGTTGAGTTAGAACAGCCAGTGTTAGTTTACGAATATGTGGCTAATGGAACACTCTATGATCACTTACACGGACGATACTCAAATGACTGGGGTACCCTTACTTGGCCACGAAGACTCCTCATTGCACAACAGATAGCTCAAGGACTCGCTTACCTCCATTTTTCAGCAATGCCACCTATATTTCACCGCGACATAAAATCGAGCAATATCCTATTGGATGAAAAACTTGATGCTAAAGTTTCAGATTTTGGGCTCTCAAGGTTGGTTGACACAGAGGCAACCCACATTTCAACTTGTGCTCAGGGAACATTGGGGTATCTTGATCCCGAGTACTACAAGAATTTCCAATTAACAGATAGAAGCGATGTTTACAGCTTTGGGGTGGTTCTTCTAGAGCTGCTTACTTCAAAGAAGGCAATAGATTTTAACAGGGAAGACGAAGATGTGAACCTAGTTGTTCATGTAAGTAAACTGTCAGATAAAGAGAAACTGATGGATGCTGTTGATCCCGGGTTGATGAAGAAGGCGAGCAGCTTAGAACTGGAAACAATGAAGGCGCTAGGACTTCTCGCATTGGCATGCGTTGAGGAATACAGGCTTAATCGTCCTTCCATGAGAGAAGTTGCTGATGAGCTTGAGTATATTATTAGTATCATCAGCAAAGGAACCAAAAAGTCCTGAAAGCCTAGTTAGCACAATGTCGGTACCCACTTAAGAGAGATTATTAGGTTGAAGGATAGCCAAGATCGGAGTGTCCGTAAGCTTATGTTTACATTGCCGGCTTAGGCCAATGGCAAGTAAAGCATAGCCTTTATATAGAGGGTACTTTTTGTTTTCATCACATGCATCATGCTTTGTAACTTATCCGCCTAGTATTACAAAAGCCAAGAGCTTATAAGACACAAGATAATGTTGTTGCAGACAAAACGGCATATTATCTGACATTTATGTTTCAATGTTAAGACCATCTCCAATGGTTTTTTTTTTTGGCACTGCAAGAAAGTACTCCGTATGAGGAATACTCCTCATTTTGCTCCAACCATGAGGATGAATTTTCATAGAGATGAGGAAGAGGAGCCTGCTGCCCACGTCTATCTGAGGAAGAAAATGCGCAGCTAAGAGTGGTTTAGCTGTGCATTGCCATTTTAGAGTTACCACCATGGACGGCACAAGGGCTAGCTATTGAACACTCAAACAACATCGGCTGTAGCTAATTATTTTATCGACAATGTTTTATACTGGACCACATATCGGGTCTCTGAGATTGTAGTATATTCATACTTTTGAGATGCAAGAAAATTGCAGTTTCATCCATTTACAAAAGGTTAAACTCAGCAATGAAATTACAGAAGTCTCACAATTACCTTACAAGGATCCAAATCTCGAACACGTTGCCATTTCAGGCAAATATGCATCAAAAACACATTACACGAGGTAAAGGAGCGCTAAGAGAATGGATCGGGGGAGATGGAAAAAAAGAAAGTAGGAAGGGATTTACATGTGAAGTGGGAAGAAGCCTGAAGATCAATGAACTCATTCTGTCAAAAGTAGCTGGCGTAATATGCAGATTTCAGATGGATGCCAAAATCCAAAACATTAAATGAGAAGATAAGGCAGTGAGGAACCAGGTGAGGAAGGCAAAGGTTACGGATAGCTCGTACTTGCCACAGGGATAATAATGTAATTTGCAGAAGCCAAGATCCTTGGAATACAGAACCACAATGCCTGCCGATGAGCACGCTGCTGCTAGTGATAACGTGGCTGTCACCTGGAATAAATACAATATTGAGTCAACATATTGTATGCAGAAAAGGAACAAAGAGTAACCAGGTAGCTCTCTAATACTCTGACTTAGGGACTAAGCACCAACATCACGGATTCCAACCATCGTCATTGAAAGCATCAATTTGAGGTAAAATAAGGAAGAATGAACCCAATAATATTAAGCAAGACAGAAAACGAGTTTTAAAATAAATACTTACGCAGTTACACTTGTAGATACGACGGTGACATGATATTGTACAGTAGTTGTAAACACAATAAGGATACTCTATAATGTTAAAGAAAGTAGTGCTGAGAAAGCATCAATATTAAAAATATTGTAAAATATAGAAGATACGCTATCAAAAAACTAGATCACCCAAAATCAACACTCTCGCAGTCTCACACAAAAGGGTTTTTCTGTTACTGGATTTACAATGTCTGAATCCACAGCAAACAAAAAACCAATATGTCTGTATCAGTGTATCACACAACACCAAGTACCAGTTTTGATTGTTAGCGTGTGACATGGATCAATTAAATACAAATCGCTTTTGGCATTATACTATTTCTAAGATAACATCACCATACAAGACTAGTATAAAGGACTTGTCATCAATAGTAATATGTTTTCGTGAGTATCATCAGTGATTTTCCTACTGCATTGGTGGAAATGAAGACGGTAAATAAAACACAGGGAAAAAACCTAACAACTACAAGTCTAGAACATGTGATATTTAACTCAAATTTGTATTGCCAAGTAATAACGCCACTACTAAGTAATAACAGCCATCACTGGATGATATAGTTGAAACTTTCGAAGTCAATCCTCATGGAATCAGTAGATAGAACGCCAAAAAAATGTTTACAACGTAAAAGCCAGACAGTTTTATACAGCTTTTTATGATTGAGGTCAATTTAAAAATTAAAAGATAGAACATCAATTAGCCTGTTGAAAGAGGCACTCGTGTGATACGGACCACGACTGGTATGCCTTCAAAATAATTAGTTGTGCAAGCATTTGAACTTGGAAAGATGCAAGAGAACAAAGTGAGAGTGACAACTGAACTGGAAGAGCCCATGAGATCATTAAGGTAGTCCGGTTCTATTAAGATGACCTACCTCGATCCAATTTATATGGCCCCTTTTAACTTCGGTGATCAACTTGACCATTTATACTTCCAAATACTCCATCCCATTCTTTCGAAAAGAACAGTATTCCATTTCAGGATCATTCATCGGAAAAACACGGTTTTCTTAATTGGCAAAAACAAGCGTTGCAAATTACCCATATACCCTCTCATTTAATATACATCATTAATTCCCCATCCTTCTCCATCCCCCCTTATGGAGTAGTTCCTGCCTCCGCCAAGGAACCAACCTATAGCTCCACCACATTCAATCAACATTATACCTCGTCCACCAGTCACCACCTTCCGGCAACAATAACCTTCCAACCACCACACATTCGCCTGCGATATCTCTTCCATACACCATCCCACCATCAGGCACTATCTCCCTTCGCCAACCACCCCACCATTACTTCCTGTCACTCTAACTCTCACCACAATCATCGCTAATCGGCCGCCACCACCAAACACCAACTACCACCCACAGCCCCCCACCTCCACCCCAAACCAAATCAAAAATCCATAGATTTAACCATCTAGGGGTCTTTTAGTGTAAAAAAATGGGATTTCATGGATGTTAATGGGTTTTTAAGGGTGGAGGTTGTCATTGGAAAAGGTTTGTTGAATGAAGCGGTCGGTGTTGGATTTTCATGGACGGTCTCCTTTTCTCTTTGCTATGTTATGGATGAGTTGACAAAGGCTATTCAGGATGACATCCCTTGGTGTATGATGTTTGCGGATGATATTGTGTTGATTGATGAGACGAAAGAGGGGGTTGAGAGGATGTTGGAACTGTGGAGGCATACTTTGGAGACTAGCGAATTTAAGCTAAGTAGGAGTAAGACCGAATATTTCAGGTGTCACTTCAGAAACGCGGCGGGGTTGAGATCGAGAGAGGTGGGGAGTATAATTTTCGATGGAAATGTTGTTGAGGGGTCGGATTTCTTTAGATATTTAGCCATTTAGGATCTATTACTCAAAAAGATGGGGAGTTAGATGGAGATGTGGCTCACATAATTAAAGCGGGATGGTTGAAATGGAAAAGTGTTATTATGAAATAAAGATATGCCCCATAGATTAAAAGAAGGCTCCGAGTGTTGGCCGTGAAAGATTGTCACATTCAAAAAGATGAGTGCGGCGGAGATGCGTATGTTGAGGTGGATGTGCGGCCATACAAGGGAAAGATCGATTAAGAAATGAGGCGATTAGGGAAAAGGTGGCACCAATAGAGGACAAGATGATGGAAAACTGACTGAGAAGGAGACCTATGGACGCACCAGTTAGGAGGCTCGAGAGACCTAGGGAACAGAAAAGGTTGCTAGGGGTAGACATGGCTGAGAGTGATAAAGCACGATATGAGATTTCTCGGGCTTGAAGAGGGAATGGTGATGGAGAGGGCACAATGGAGGTAAATGATACATGTGGATTTTCAGTATCCGCTTTTATTTGAAATGTTTAGTGTTTTTATTTAATTTTTCAAAATTCATTTGTTCGTTTAGCATTTATTACACGTTTTTTTTTTTTACCAAAAGCTCTCTATAATAATACTTGGTTTACTTTTAAGGTTTTCTGGACCATTAAGTTTCACTTCAATTTTCAAAAAAATCTTTTTAATTTATTCTCGATTTAAATTCAAAAGTTTTTATAAAAAAAAAATTCGGGCTTTAATTTTAAAACCTATAAGTTTACCTTGACTTTTGTATTATGTTTCACTCCCCATTTGTTTTCCTCTTTTTTTCTATATTTTCGAATTTTGAGATGTGCTAGCACCCATGGACGGTTCTAAAGGATGATTCATGGCAGGCGACCCTAAATCATTTTGGGATTAAGGCTCTATTGTTGTTGTTATCTTGGTAAAATTTGATAGGGTGGGTTGTAACTTGTGTTGGTCACAGGCGAGGTCTTAAGTGAGAAATTTTGGGTGGGGAAGTCGCAGATGTAGAAGAGCTTGTTAGATTTGGGTGGTGGAGTGGGTGATGAGGCAAAGGGGCTTTGTTGATGATGTATGTAAGAGGGTTATTTTGGTCATTCATTACTTGCTTTAATTTTTGGCCCATTTGCAAAGTTTGCTTTTTCCAAAGAACGGGAGAGAGTATTGTCAAGGTACAATATCGAATTTTCCAGGTTTGCCATTATAAAAAACTATTTTCAGATTATTGTATTAAAATAGCTTTAACTATTGTAATTATTATGACGTATAAGAAAATATCAATCAAAGTTGACTACCAAAGTCAAGCGGAACAATATAAACAGCTATGATTCTATATTTCTATGTATGGGATGGAGAAGCACACATTTAAAGAAGAAGTTATGGAAGTGAGGTCATCAACCAGAGAGGAAGATTGAGAAAACTGTCATCACACTCACGTACATCATAACCTAAGACTCTGTCCGAGCAACATTGTAGGTTTTTCTTTAAAGAGGCTAACAGAAAATTACAGAACTCATAGCATAACCCTACCGTAACTATCCAAATCCTTAAATAAAATGATAAAAGCATCAACACTGCCAGATTAAAACATTCTAAATTTTTTTTAAGACAAAAACAAAATCATCTAGTAGTAGATAAAACGATAAAAGCATAAACACTGCCAGATTAAAACATTCTAACTTTATTTTAAGACAAAAACAAAATCATCTAGTAGTAGTAGTAGTAATAACAGTAGGCAAAAAATTAAATAAGTAGTAGTTTAGTGATTCACATACCCAGTCACCAACAACAAAGAGGCTCACTAAGACGGGACTCTGAAGGTCTCTCTTTATCCTCAAGGCATGGACATCAAGACAAGCTAGTCCAAAGCTCCATAGTACTTGAAGCCCCATAGATGCAATCAAATAGCTGAATCAAAACCGTTTTCATTAGAACATAATATAAAAACACCAGCAAATGAAGTGTGAAGGGCGAACATATTTCAGGACAATAAGCCAAAACAACGAATCCTCTAGTTATTCAAAGAGAATGTTACAGTTTGAATTCGTGAATGTTCACCGGAAGTAAAGTAATAAAGAACATAGGACACAGTCGCACAAATCACGGCTCCATCAGACAACTGTACATAAATCAAGAACAAGACATTGTGGGCTTTTATGCAATGGATTGATTAATAAACCAAATCACAGTCAAAGAAGACAAAACATTAGTGTTTTTTTGGTTTTTCCAAAATGAAAAACTACATTTACTCCCTCCATCCCACTTTTATTGTCCCCTTTCCTTTCAAATATTATCCCAAAATTATTGTCCCCTTTCTAAATTTAATAATGAAAAACTTTAGTTATCCAAAATTAACCCTAATAAATAACTAACACAAAAACCACCCTAAAATTAATGTCTCAACTCTTTTGTAGGATAAAGTTGAAAATTCACCACCTTTCTATAGAAAAGGGGGCAATAAAAATGGGATGAAGGGAGTATTTTTTTTTCCTTCATTGACCTTTGCATGTTCATCCCTTCATTTTCCTGATTTTAACTCTCTAGGAATAAGCCACCAAAAACCATCACACAACCTCCCAGGCTCCCATTAGTCCACCAAAAACCATCTCCTCATTATAGATTCCACCACCCTTAACCATCTCCTGACTGAACTTCTGACTACAATTTGCCATCTTCTTACTAAAGGCCTATCTCCTTCTTGACTCCCACCACCCTCGGTCAGTCGATCATCTCCTCACAAGAATTCTGACGGCAACTGACCATCTTCTTACTACAGGGCTACAGGCCTATCTCCTACCTTGGCTCTCGCCACTCTTGGCCATCTCCTCATAAGAATTCTGATGACAACTGGCCATCTTCTAGCATCCCAATACTAAAGGCATATCTCCTACTCTTACTAGTATTTTGTTCACAACAAAAATTTCCTGTCAAAGGCATCTCTCTGTCTCCCCATCGCTCCCATCGCCAGCTTCGCTCACCTACTATCAGAATATCATGTCTCTTGTGATCCTTCAAAATCATTAACATGAAAAGAGCCATTGCAGGTCATGTTTTAGTATATTAACCCCCAAATAGTATCCTGAGATTTGTAGATGGAACATCTGTGGGTTAACAGGGTTAATCATATCCAGGCTTAGGATTTGGTACACAAGACCAGGGAACTGTATACTAACATTACACAGCATCCCAGGTTCAATAAGACAACATTTCAAAGATGGGATCAAAGGTAATGAAACCCGCAACATGAGGGTGGTCTAACGGAAGTTTGCAAGGTATTTCAGGTGGCGGAGTGTAGTGTACGTAATACAGGGGTGCGATGAAGTGTGTGGTGTTGGAATTAACTAACTAAAAGTGGATTAAGGTACACAGCTACATCGTGGATGGCTCCATACAATAATTGTTATTTGTATATCATGGTCTATCAACTAAATCAAATCTTCGGATCTCAGAAACGTAATCCACAGTCATAACAGTTGGTGTGTGTGAGCTAGTGGCATATGCTGCCATGAAGCTTACACAGATTTAAACGGCCCCGAGTAACGAACCTTTTCCATGAAAACCGCAACAATACAAATCCTTTTAACTCCACAAGCACACCACTGTGTATAGAGGCAAAAACTAGTTTACATAAAGTCCTTTGCAAGTTTGCAACTCTAACCAAAGTTTAAATAAGCATTCACCCCTTTGTAGCATCAATCAGCTCTCTTTCATCTATCCTACCGGTTTGACGATTTTGATTCCTGGCACATTCCCTTCTACCTTACATTCTACACCACCAACTCCACAACCTTCTACTCTCTCAGTTGCAGTCATTTATTTACCTTTCCGCAAAACCCTCACACTAAAAATACTAAGGTAAACAATTGACAGGGACGGAAAGAATATAAAACATTAGATACCATCAACAAAAGTTGGGATCAACATTCACCCCTTTGTAGCATCAATCAGCTCTCTTTCATCTATCCTACCCGTTTCGATTCCTGGCACATTCCCATCTACCTCATATTCTAGGCCATTAACTCTACAACAATTTACTCCCTCCGTCCCAATCATTTATTTACCTTTCCGAGAAAACCCCTCAAAAACAAACTAAAAAGGTAAACAATTAAAATGTAGGGCCAAAAACAGAACAACAATAACAAGATCAATGAAATACAGAAACAGTAAACAATAAACATTACTAAATATAATTAAAAAACAAAAGTAGAAAAATGAAATTACCAAAAAGCAGTAAAATTAGAAAAATTAGAAGCAGAAACCATAACAGCAATAGAAGCAGTAGCAAATGCACACTGTCCTAATCTCAATATTAATCCTGTTTTAGTCCCTGGACTTCCCATTAATTCCTTCATTTTTCTTCACTAATTTAACACACTTTCACTCCTTTTTCCTCACTAACCCAATTATTTTAAAAATCTAATCTTTTCATTAATCTTAAATTTAACCCCAAAAAAATGCAATTTTTGTGAAAATAAAGTAAGAAAATGAAATGGGTTTTTCTGGAGGGATCTTAAATTTCAGTGGATGTAAACAAAAAATCAAATTTTTAGTAGTGTGTGTATGTGTTTGTTCATCAAGGTTTGTGCTTTTTGGGGGTATTTTATTTTTGGGTTTTTCTACGTGATACCTCGTGTTTTTTCAAATTCTACGTGGTGCCCCGCGTTTTCTCAAAACATCAATGGTACCCCTAAACTTCATTAAAACCTCTCAAAATACCCAAACTGCAATAATTCGCCTCTTTAAAACGTTATTTTATGTAATTTTTGTTGATCTTTTGGCAATAATTTGATGTTATAAACATAAACATCATTTTTTTCAATCGTAAACATGTTTTCTTTTACAAAATTTAACGGTTTGAAAACTCGATTTTAAGTACTTTGGGTAGTTTAGAAATTATTAACAAAGTTCAGGGGCAGCATTGATGTTTTTGAAAATCGAGGGGTACCACGTAGAATTCGAAAAAACATGAGGCTACCACATAGAAAAACCCTATTATTATTATTATTATTATTATTATTATTATTATTATTATTATTATTATTCCGTCTCACAATCGTATTCGTAAAATACAATATAACCTTATTTATATAATTATAAAATACGGAGTATTACAAGTTATCTATCATCTTCTTGAGGATCGTCACAACACTCTTATTCGCTGCCTCTATAGCCTCATTGGTTTGTGGTCTATAGGGAGAAGAGTGATGATGTTTGATCTTGTATTTGGCCAACAATTGTGTTGAAGGAAACTGCATATGAGGTTGAATTATATGAACTAGGCAACTTATTTAGAAGTTAATGTGTTGAAGGAAACTGCATCAACCCATTTAGTAAAATAATCAATCGCAACCAGTATGAAGCAATCGACTCCCGTTCCCGGCATAGTTATCTTCCATATGATGTCTATTCCCCATATAGAGAATGGCTAGGTAGATGTCATTGTATAGATCAGAGATGGTGGGACGTGATGTACATTCCCGAAGATCTGACAGTTATGGCAATGGTGTACGTACTTAGCACAGTCTGCTTCCATGGTCGTCCAGTAATATCCCAGACTCATTATTTTCTTGGCCGTCATGGAACCTCTCATGCGGGGACCGCATTCCCCGTCATGAACCTTTTCCATGACCTTCTTTGCTTTCGAATGATCGAGACAAAGCAGAATGACACCTTGAGGTGTTCTCTTATATATGTCACCTTGATTTAGGACGAGTTCTGCAACAATATGTCGTATAGCTCTTTGTCCTCTACTATCCATGTCTGATGGGTACTCGCCAGTGGGTTTGTAATTCAATATGGATTGGTACCAAGGTTCCACTTGATTTTTCCCATCCTGATTTAAGAAGTGCACATAAGCTGGTTATAAATGCCTCTCGATGCAAAGTTTCGCAAGAGCGTCTGCAAACTGAATCTCTTCTCTAGGTATATGCAAGTAGGTAACTTGGTCGAAGAATTGAGCTACTTGGTCTATCCTTGCTTGGTAAGGTGCAAGGCTTTCGCTTAGGATTTTCTATGAATCGGTGATTTGATTGATTATTAGGGAGGAATCCTTGTGCACTTATAATCTCTTTATACCCAGGCTTACTGCCGCCTGTAACACGATTAGACCGGCTTCGTATGCTACCGCGTTATTGGTCACCTCGAAGTCGAGTTTGACCGATATTGGTGTACGCTCACCTTCAGGAGAAATGAGTAACACTCTTATGCCATATCCTCTTAGATTAGAAGACCCGTCAAAGTAAAGGTCCCAAGATTCAGCGTCGGTATATATGATATCTTCGTCTGGGAATGACCATGTGTCTATAACTTGGGTATCCTGAATCGGATTTTCGGCAAAGAATTCAGCCTCTGCCCGTCCTTTTATGACTTTTAAAGGGACGAATTTTAGATCGAACTCCGATAGCATCAGTGTCCATCGCGCCAGGCAGCCATTAAGCACTAATTCCTCGAATATGTATTTAATCAGATCCATTTTCGAATATACGTTAACCGAAGAACTGAGCATGTAATGATGCAGTTTCATTGTTGCCCACACTAGAGCGAGGCAAGTCTTCTCGAGGGGTGTATATTTAACCTCATATTCCAAGAAATTCTTACTAAGGTAGTAAATAACCCTTTCTTCTTTTCAATTGTTTGGGCAAGCATGACTCCCATGGCTGTGTCTGTGACTGTAAGATACAAAGATAGAGGTTGGTCTTTCTGCGGTGGCATAATAACTGGTGGTTTGGCCAGAATATCTTTTATTTTGTCAAATGCCTTATGACAATCGTCGTCCCATATTGTGTTAGTTTCCTTCTTCAATTTCTTGAATATAGGCTCGCAAATCATGGTGAGCTTTGAGATGAACCGACTGATGTATTGCACTTTACCCAGAAAGCACCTTACGTCCCTCTCTGTCTGAGGTTGAGGCATCTCAATTAGAGCCTTGATCTTGGATGGATTAATTTCTATCCCTCGTCGGCTGACTACGTAGCCTAGCAATTTGCCTGACGTGACTCCGAATGCGCACTTAGTAGGATTAAGTCTCATGTTATACTTGCAGAGTCTTAGGAAGAATCGTCGCGGTTGGAAATATATCCTTCTCGATCTTTGGATTTAACAATCATATCATCTACACACACTTCCACCTCTTTATGCATCATATCATGCAATAAAGTCGTAGCGGTCCGTTGGTAAGTAGTTCCAGCATTTATTAACCCAAACGATATAACCGCGTAGTAGTATGTACCCAATGCTATGATGAAGGCAGTCTTGTGCATGTCTTCTTCGGCCATTTTGATCTGATTATACCTGGCATACCCATCCATGAATGATAGTAACGCGTGATCAGCCGTATTATCTACCAAGATGTCACTATGAGGCAGTGGGAAATCATCTTTTAAGCTCGCTCTATTTAGGTCTCTGAAAACAACACAAACCCGAATTCGCGCATTCTTTTGGGTACGGGGACTACGTTAGCCACCCATTCAGAGTACTCGGAAACTTTGATGAACCCGGCTTTGAATTGCTTATCTATTTCTTCTTTGATCTTTAGAGCCCACTCTATTCTTATCCATCGAAGCTTCTGTTTTACCGGTTTGTATCCAGGCTTTATGGGGATTCGGTGCTCAACTATGTCCTTGTCTATCCCTGGCATGTCTTTGTAAGACCAGGCAAAAACGTTTTTGAATTCGTTGAAAAGTCTGATGAACTCCTCCTTTTCGGTTGGGTTCAAGGTTGTCCCTATCCTAAGTTCATTAGGGTCTAGGTCTGTGCCCACATTTATTGGTTCGGTGTTTTCTACAACCAGTGCCCCTTGTCCCTCTTCTAATAATTCTTTTATTATGTAGGGAGGTAATTCAATGGTGTCGGGTACATGATCATCCTCTGTATCGTCATAAATAAAATTGCAAGTATAAAAGCACGAGGAGTAAGCAGAATCTGATTTATTCATATTAAAATTTACGAAAAACTGAAACAAAGATACCATCTGATCATTAGACAGTGGCGGTAAGGGGACAGTCGCTGGGACAAGCCCCAGATTACTGTCGCTAAAAGATGCTAGGCTAGAAGATAAATTGGAAGGAAAGACAAAAGGAGGAGAGTCTTGGATAACTTTCTTAGACTTAAACTCGGACCCTAACTCTGACTCGGACTCATATACGTCGTCTCCAGGCTCTCCTTAAGGACAGTAGAGCTTCTTTTAGGTGATGCAGTAGTAATACAGATTTATCTTGGTCTTCCATTCTAGGTCTGTCATCCTCTTTGCTGATCTAAACCACCATTGATGCCAAGCCTTGGTTACCATACTAATTTCGATTGCGTCCCAACCACACCGTGGTAGTATATATCCCACCATTAGGTCTTCCGATGAACCGACTTGGTAAGCAGACGATTTCTTGTCAGAACTGTCAAGGGTTATTAGATCGGGAGGGTTTTTGATGAATTCCAGATACGTGAGGTAGATTTCTTCTTGTTTTCTTCCACTTCATGTCGTAGCCTTAAATACCAGGGTTGAAAATACTTTTCTTTCATCATTTTGTTCATTTCTTCTTCTTGCTCGATTGGCAAAATCAAATGTGAGTAATCTGTGACGGTTTCCTCATCTGTAGTGTTCACCAAAATTCCAAGAGGATTTTCAGTATTGTTAGGCTTATTTGGGGTAGGAATTGGCAGTCTCCCACCTTCAATCATATCTTGAAGGAGGTGCTTCAGCTTGAAACATTTATCCGTATCATGTCCTTTTCCTCTATGAAACTAACAATAGGCATTGCCATCCCAGAATTTGCTTTTCTTTTCAGGTGCAGGATCAGGTGTAGGCCCAATAAGTTTTATTTTCCCTAGCTTTATCAGTCTTGTTAGAGCATTGGTATAATATCACTAATGTCAGTGAATTTTCTCTGTGGCGTACTCTTTTTGGAAGTTTCCAGGAGGTTAACTTCATCTGTTTTGCTAGTTAACCCATAAGAGCGGGTTCCAGTAGAGGTTGAGCCTTGATACCTACGACCCAATGTTTTGGATAGGATACACTTACGGATATCATCTTCGTTTGTGGTGCCTAGTATGGTTAAATATTTGAAGGATTTGACGTTTTGATATCTCAAATAGCTCGCATAGATTGGCTTAAGATTGTCCACAAATTCTCGACCAGAATAGATTCTTCAGGACGTTCTACCAACTGAGTACTAGTTTTCCTCCACCAAGTCAGGAAGTCAGTGATGTTGGAGCAGGTGTCCTCCACAATAGTGCATTCATATTATAAAATCTCATAAGAAATATAATTGGGATAATTAGTA
>JAOWBH010003246.1:3982-16555 GCA_028566215.1 Silene coronaria
ATACGATACTGAGTTAACCGTCTCGTTTATGTAGTCCCTATTGACTTTGGTGATCAACAATGTCGATTATGACTGAAATTTGATCACATTATACAACGATTACAATTCTTTTCGTGTAAAAAGCGATTTTTGTATTACTGAAAAGTCCACACATACAATGAAAAGGAGAGAGAGAGTATATCTTCCTTGCATGTAATTGGACTTATCTAGGCAAACCCTAGAAGACACTTTCTTGGTGACCAAGACTTGCAATGGTTACTCCTCCCTTTTTTCAGTTTATTTGCTACATTTCTCAAAAATATGCGAAATTTAAATAACGTACTGAAATTGCTTGAATAGAGGAAGTACAATTTTTAATAATGGTCACATTAAAATAGTTTATACGATGAATCGAACACGACAATTTAATAACGTAGCTTTGCATATGTTTAAATGAGTAGGGTCTAAACTCACATCGACCTTGAGCACCAAAGTCAAATGAGGACAATGTATTTGGGATGGAAGTAGTATATTTTTGCTTGTCTTTTTGATCATTGGTTTTCTGCTGTGCAAAAATGATACATTAGCAAGTTGCTCATCCCTTTGTGAAGCTTGTGATATACTCCCCGCATATTCTTCATATTTCTTATTGAAAAATTTATTCTGAACAGGTAGAAAAGCGACAGCCTCAAGACCAAGAGATTGCACACTTTGCAGGGAATGTATTCAAGAGGAAGGATGGCACGAATATGTTGCTTTACGCCGCAAGAAAGATCATTTCATCTGTAAGTTTACTTGTCTAATGTTTATCAGTCTGATAACTGAAGCTTGGCAGTTTTTTAGATATGGTACTTCTATTGATTGCGTGGCTGAAATCACCTTTGAACTAGGAAGATTGTGAAGATAAAGATTGCTTGTGAAATTACCTTTATTTCTTTATGTTTTGAAAAGTTGTTTAATTTCGAATCCAACTAATTGCTCTTCTATTGCGCCCAAAGGGAAAATCTTGAGGCTAAATTAACTTGTACCATACGGTCTCGCATGCGTGAGTGTGTGAACAACCGGTTAATTCCAAAGAGTGTTTGTGCAGATACCTTATTTCTTTTCGTTTTGATGAATTTATCTTGTTACTCTTCTTTTAACCTCTCAAAGAGGTTTTCCTGAGGCTTAATCAAGGCACATAAACTTGTGAGAGACGGTATTACACATGGCATCCTGCATGCAGTCTATGCCTAAACTAAGTTTGCATATTAGACCGTGTCGTGTAAGGTTGAGAATAAGGAAGAACACACAAGTTTGTAGGACCTCAGCGCATAAGCTGAGTTCTGGGTAAGAAGCCACTTTAGAAACCATAATCAATTTACTTGGTGGGAGTTGTACTTTCAACCTCCACTTGAATCCCAATGGTCTCATGACTCTCATCTTTGTGTTTTTATTCTCAGTTGGCTTTTTGTTTGATGTCGTATTGCTTCGTTGATTTAATTCGATGTCGACATTCCCTTTGAATCTGTGGTAGTACATGTTATTTTGTTATAGATGATCAGTATAATATAGTGTGATTACTGGGTTAAGAAATACTAATGTTAACTGGAATATAATTAATGGTGTGCAATTAACGCTTTTTTGGCTCTGTTGCCAGTCACTATTGAATCTACCGGAGCTTTACCTCCGGAGGTTCTCTTTACTGAAGCTGTGAAGATCTTGGAAGAGAAGAGTGTGCGTATTATTAGCGAACTATCGTGATTTTTGTGCCTTCTGACCTCCGTGAAGTGAATCAAAAAATGCCAAGTTACCAATCGAGGGCAATCTTATTACTATTAGAGATGGTTAACTGCTGCAAGTCCGAAAATGTCATTTTATACTCAGCAATGCTAATCATCATACCCTTGTTCTCGAAGCTCATCCTTTATAAAACCAAATTGTTTTAGTAGCCTTTTTATGCTTGTATAGATTTTGTCTCGCTAAGTGATTCGATTAGCTATTGGCCTGGAAATGCATCTTTGTTGGGTTGTTTTTTGTTTGGCATACTACTGTCCTACGAAATTATTCTATATCTTAAACTCGGCAACAGAAAGTAGTGCAAAATATGCCAAAAAAAAGGTAGAAAATGCTTATATAACACAGCATGTTAATTTTATTTTGACAATTTGATATTTTATTGCAATAATGAACTTATTTAAGTCGAAAAGTACTCTACCTAAATATGTTTGATATGGTTATAAGTATTAACGATAACTTTAGATTTACAAGTCTGGGACAAATAATTTCAGGCGAGCACAAGGCTGTGATCTATGTAAAAGTAGACGAGTTTTAAATTAAGATGGTCTCAAATAAGAATCGGTGAAAATGAAATCATAGCTGAACTAATGCTCTCTCTAACACTTGTTTCTACAAATAGGTAATTCTTACAGTTTGTCATTTTTCATTGCAGTCAGCGACACAAGGAACAATTATAATGTGAAATTGGGGTGTTATATTCTTGTCCTCTCATTAGTCATAATATTTGCTTGAGATTAGATCGATTTTTAATATTCTTGGCACCCAAAAATATTCCATGGTGTTCGGAAATAGTTTTGTTGATCATTCCGCTACAATGAGATATTAATTGTCGAACTTTTCATTTAAGTGCCTCTAACACACGCCTCATGACGCATACTAAAAAATCGTTACTTATATACGAGTGAACTAGGGTACAAGTGTTCGGATCACGCTCATGATCCACAGTTGATAACTTAAGCTGGGTAGGATTCAGCGTCTAATCATTTGTATACATTTTTCTTCTTTTGGTGTCTCAGTTATTACTTATTTCCGTGTCAAAAGTAAACGGAAAGAATTGACAATAGAGTAGTAGTCCTACTTAGTATTATTTAGTGTATGGAGTTGCAGGCTATTAGTTTGGTTGTATGTAACATAGAGTTGCTGGCCATGTGAGGAACATATGGGAATAATAGTTGTAAAGGCAAGTGAATGCTCTCTTATGTTATGGGGAACTTCTCATGGCTCGTTGTACCATGAAAAGCACAGTCTACTAAATCAACTGGTCCCAACCCCAACCATTTTAAACTAACATGTAACCACCCATTTCCAACTGGCCTACCCTATGATTTTCCAACCAATCAATTAAACCGTCTCGTATAAGATTCACTGACTCGGTGATGTTGGAATTGCTTGGAAGTTTGAGATATCGAGAATGTATTATCTGGATGTGAGTAATATCGAGTTTAATCATTGTGAAAATCAGGGAAGAAAATAAGCACAGGTTAACTTGCGGGTCATTCCCCGGGCGAGCTTTCTAGATAAAAAGCATACTCAATAAAAAAAAAACAGCTATTAATTATTTGAAATATAGATAAGACCAATGTTCAGCCCTAAGTAGAACTTGAACCTAACATCGTTCCCGGTGAAAAATTGTAATGGATCAAGCATAATAACGACTTAATTTCCTAATTGTCATGATGCTATTCGAGTCTTGTTTGTATGATGAAATATAATTTCTATAGAGTATAGAAATTTTGATTGGTATTTGTATTGATTAAATATGAGTATTTATTTGGTGAGTCAACAATTGTTTTGTCGGTTGATATTTTAACCTAGGCCTTTATTAGATTTATATATAAATGGTGAGTGTAGTTGTAAATATGCTCAATTCTAGCTACATACACCTAATTGCACTTGGCTATATTAAATGGCTTAAATATTAAATGAATAAATTTTTACAAAAAATGGACCGTCTCGCGGCATAAAACCGTCTTATTCGATTACAGAATATTTGTGAATTTATATATAGGTTCCAAACAAATTTGTATAGATTTGTAAAAACTGCATGCACATGCATGGCATGTGGCAACAACTCGTTGTATAATTAATTAAAAACGGAGGACTTAAATATAAGCATAGGATTCTTATAGAATTTTGATGGCATCTTACATTATTTTGTTTTTTGTATCACTTATATATGCAAGAATCAACATATATAATATAATATAATATGTAGTAGCCATGCATATAGGGAGCAAAATATGCACGTGCAAGTGGAAAGGGAGTCTCATGGCTAATGGCTTGGCTTGGCTTGGCTTGGCTCGATGCTTATATATAATCTATCTAATTTCTAACTTCTAACACTCTATGTCTTAGCTATTTTTTTATTGAAAATATAACAAATAAATGGTTGAGACAGATTAACTATTATAGAAAGGCGATTACTTATTTTTATCCCCTTACAAAAATTTGCTTGAATAAATGACATTGATGATAGGTTAATATGATTTATTTGTGCTGTGGTCCACAGGTATTAGATATGGCAAACTCATGTGGGTGTATAAGTCTTAAAATGGATATGACAAAGCATAATGTTAAAGACTTGACAAGAACTTTATCTCAACTATTATTCAAGACCGATATGTACAAGAGAAACCAACTGATTAGATATAGTGAGGCAAGATAACGAGGATGATAATCATGTGATTGATGAGGGAGAGGGAAGAGATGCGAGAATGAAAAAACAATTGAATGATTAATGTCTAAGAGCGTGGCAATCCGGATAGAGGAAGGGCACAAATTAATGTAATTTAGACTTTTCATTCGTCTTTACGTTATTAAATCATGTGTGAATAACTAATTGCGATAAATAGAGCGTTTTATGAATTCATACCAAAATATAAATTTAATTTATTTATTGGGATAGTTAAAACTATCGATCTGGATAGTTGGCTAGGATTAGTTAGTTCCGCTAGTTGAATTAGATGGTCAAAACGAAACAATTTAATGTAATTTAAATTTTTTCAAATGTAAGTGGGTAACATTGGTTCTTAATTTTGAGTTTATTAATAAGTATTTTAGAAAATAAAAAAACTTTTATTAGGTGTGTCACTAAGTTATTGTAGAACTATAGAATGATGAGAAAACAAAATCACTAGTAACTCCTAAAAAACAAAGTAAAATGTTTTTCAATTGGAGCAAAACTGTAAAAGGCTTTTAAACTTGGGGGTTATTGAAAACTAACTTCGGAATTACACTTGTTCTACTAATCTAAAAGAAAGTTAGTATGTATACAAATTACAAGATGTACATAGTACTCATATGTGTATATATAGTAACGAGTTTAAGGATAAGTTAGTCATTTTACATATAAATTGATTATCCAATAGAAAAAGACTTTGCAAAATGGTACCGAAGACTTGATAACTTCTATTAACAAAACCTCACATTACACAACCATAAAACTACTCTCTTCGTTTAATTTCATAGACGTTTCACGTTTCGCCAATTTTAATTTTAGTTCAAATCTTTTTATGCACTTCATATTATCATTACGCGCCCATAAACTCTCTTTTTTCTTATTTTGAGTAAACTGGAGTGCCATCATCAAGGCATCAACAACAATGTATAATCTCCTACTCGCAGATGCTCTCACAAAGAGGTATAAATGGTTGTCCAAAAAGTTTGTTATAATCTCATGGACATAGATTGAACCCCCGACCTCATGATTAAAAGATGAAGTGAAGAATCATGTACCACACCAAACCCATTTGATTGGCCATGAATTTACTCTATTTTCAACGAGTTTCTTTTATTACATGGATATTTTACTCTTTTTTTTCCTCTTAATATTTCACTTTTTTATTACATGAATATTTCACTTTTTCCTCTATATTTCACCTCTCCCACATCCACACAAATGACTACACCTTATAGATAGGCCAAACGGGCCGGTTGCGGGTCGTCTCATTTTGATTTGCAAAAATCGGGACATATATTATTATCAAATTATTTAAAAATAACAATCAGTGTGTAACAACAAACACTCGAACTACGTTTCTTTGTATCAACTCGGATAATCAGTCAAGCTTAGATCTTCAGTTCATGTGTCACATCAGACACAAGTAGGGGTGTTAACGAGTCGAGCCGAGCCCGAGCTTGGCCTTGCTTGGCTTGTGCTTAAGAACCAAAACTCGAGCTCGAGCCGATCTCGAGTTTACCCGAGTTTGATAAAAATGTGCTCGTTATCAAGTTTGCGGGCTTTAATGCGAGCTCAGCTCGAGCCAAACTCTAGCTCAAATCGAGCCTATATAATTGTTTTTTTTTCTTCCGATATTTTTAATAATAAGACTCGAAGGTTATATGTAAAAAATAAGGCAAATCAATGAGAGATTTGATATGTGTGATACAAAGATATAATCATGATAAAATATTTATATAAAATATCAACAATATTTTATCTAATAACACAAGTTCGAGCTGCTCACGAGCTTTTTAAGCCGATCCAGTGTTTGCTGGGCTTGACTCGTTAAGTTCTCGAGCCAAGCCCGAGCCCGAGCCGAGTTCCCACGAGCCGAGCTTGGACCGAACCGATCTCAAGTTGCTCGCGAGCTGTCTTGTCTCATTAACAGCGCTAGACACAAGTCATATTATTCGAGTCGTGTCATTCAAATTGAGTCAATTTGATAAGGTCTATTACAAAAGACCCACCCATGATAATTAAATGAAACCGAAAAAGAGGCTTTTACTAGAGCTTTGACCCCTCATCTCCACTGTCTCCTCCTTCTCTCATTTTATGTGTTGATGGTACCCCACCAAATTACAACACACACTTTCCCAAATCTCATTTCACTTCCCTCTTTTTCATCACTCTCTCTTCATTTCCCCTTTCCCTCACCAAAATCACACCCCATTTTCACTCAATTAATCACTCTAAGAACCCTAATTTCACCTTTTTCAGCAAAAATCAAACCCTAAAGTTTCAATCTTTACTTCAAAAAGTAAGGATTTCCTTTCCGGGTTTTCTTTGTTTTTGCTTTTTAGCATCTGGGTTTTGCTTATTTTTGGTTTTTAGCATCTGGGTTTTGTGTATGAAGATGTTCTTTGGATCTATTTAATTGTAGTCAAGTGTTTGATTTAATTTGTGTATTTTTAGTGGGTGTCCTTATTGTTGATGTGATCTAGACATGCTTTTTAATTGACCCTTTTTTTGTTGGTTTCTTATCTATTTAGTATTATTAATTATGTGTCTATTTACTTTTATCAACTTGTGCTTATCTCTTGTTAATTGTCCTTTCATCATCATAGGTCTACTACATTTATGTTAGATTGATAAACAAATGAATGCATTTGCACCACTCTTTCATTATTATTGGTAATTTTTTGCAATTATTGTTCATGTTTTTTACCCTTTTTGATTAGCTGTTTTGGTGTCGGAATATTTTTTTGTTGTTGTAAAGGGCGATTATGATGCTGACGGGATTTAAACCTAGGTCATGAGTACTACCGCTCATGACTAAACCAACTAAGCTAGTAGACATCCGTTTTGGTGTTGGAATATTGATCTAGCTTTACATGCACTGCATGCTTTGTTCTGATAAGTGTGTACTTTTAGTAAAGGTTTATGCCCCTTTTGAGGATCATTAGCTTGATAGGTCTAGCTCTTGCTTTGTTGTTTTAGATTTGCATAGGTTTACTTACGAAAAACCCGGAATTTTTCAGGTTCAGTGTTTGTTTATCCTTGTGAGTGCTGATTGGCTTGATTATAGTGATTTCTATGGAGATTAATGGAATTGAAGGGGGAGCTATTGGATCTTGAACTAGTTGGGTTGATAGATTGAGTTTATTTGGCTGGGGTACGGGAATGCGGAAATTATTGTGTTTAATTTGTCTGTGTTTATCCTAATGGCCTCGAAATCGGGTGTGAGAACTTCTCCAGATAGGCCGAGGAAACTATCAGGTGGTCAAGCTGGTGAAGGGAATACACAGAAAGGAACATCTTTAGAAAATGGTTCTATGATTGGTTTAGCTGATAAGCTCAGCGCTGGTTTATCTTTAATCGATGATAGACAAGTTCTGAAGGGGGCTGGGGGGTCACTAGAACGTGGGTCTGGGGACGAAAGAAAGACATCAGATCAAGGAATCGGCTCATCTTCTGCTAAAGTGAGTGATGGGGCTGGAAGTCTTGCAAAGACGAGCGGGAGTGCAAAGACTAGCGGACATGATTTTGTCGAGAGTGGAAAGAGTAGTATTTGTAGGGGTAGCACAAGCAGTGATGTGAGTGATGAAAGCACTTGTAGTAGCTTCAGTAGCAGTGTTAACAAGCCACACAAGTCTCAGGATATGAGGTGGGAAGCCATCCAAGCTGTGCGAACACGAGATGGTTTATTGGGATTAAACCATTTTAGGCTTTTGAAGAGGTTGGGATGTGGGGATATTGGAAGTGTCTACCTTTCAGAGCTAACTGGCACTAAATGTTATTTTGCAATGAAGGTTATGGACAAAGCCTCTCTGGCAAGCCGCAAGAAGCTGCTTAGAGCTCAGACTGAAAGGGAGATTTTGCAATCTCTGGACCATCCCTTCCTTCCAACTCTCTACACTCATTTTGAGACAGAAAAATTTTCTTGCGTGGTAATGGAATTCTGCTCAGGAGGCGACTTGCATACACTCCGACAGCGACAACCTGGGAAGTATTTCACTGAGCAAGCTGTAAAGTAAGATCCACATGTTCAATTTTTTTCTCTGTGCATCTTTGTACTCTAATTTATTCTGTAGATGAAAGTTCATGCAGGATTTTAGGAAATATGTGTTGTGTATACATATTGCTATGCTTTCATGTGTATCTTCTGGAAATCTTCTTGTTATCTTGTCTGTTTTCAAGGTGCAACTGTCAAGTTCCCCACTTGATGCTGGTGCTCTATTCTTAGTCATTTTTAAGCCTTCATCTTTACTCATATTTGGATGTGCCCACGCGTATTTCTGTTCCATCCTTGATTTCCGACTTTCCGTACTCTCTTTCTGTTGTAGTGAAGTAGCTTCTCAAGAGTTGTAAATAGTTCACGTTGAATTATAGTTATAATGCATTAGGAAGGTTTTATTACCAATTATGCTGCTTAGCTTGATTTTTGTTAGCTACATTTGTCGATGCTTGATTGTTCCGAGGTATGTATTGTATATGTAATGTTATAGCGACTTTGGCCTATGATGCTTATCTTGTTAGTGAGCTTTGTGGGAAGATACTTAGATTAGTTCTTCTATGGGAGTAGAATGTGGTTTGACTTTTTCCTATTATTGTTGGCCTGATAAAAAATTGTGCTCTATATGAAATCAACTTCTTATCTGGGCTGGATCGTTATACTCTATCGCTAGCTTTCGTCATTAGTAGAGGAAGGTGTGCATAAAGCAAGTAGCTTTAATTTGAAAAAGTGGAAACAATGAGTGTAAATAGGTATCTGAAGAGCGAGGATGGCGAGTGGAGAGAGAAGCGTAAGGGTGACGATCTAAAAGATTTGAGAATGACGGGCTATTTGGTGGTATTTGATTAATGGGCTGAAAATTCTACTTAAATCCCCGATTATTTGTTCCAAATTCAAATCCAAATGATTTAGATTTGCCAAGCAAGGGAATTGTGCCAAATCTTTTGCAAATTAAATAGCTGTTCCCAAACAGACCATACAGATAATTGACGCTTGTGGTTGTGGAGAATGTAGCCTCGAAAGTTTTTGAAGACCCAAATATTTCCAAATTTTTTTGGACTGTGTTTGTGCCTCCTTTTTAGCGGGGCCAAAGAATTAATAGTTGTGAGGGTGAAGATATAATGGACTATTAAGGTGGCTTGTAACTTGTAAGTGGCTGATGCTTCTTTTTTTGTTTTTATTCTGTAGGAGGAGTAGATGGTTGTCTTTGTTGTGTTAGTTGGAATTAGCGTCCTTCGTATAGTAGAGGAAATGTCTATATCTGAACCCTTCTAACCTCATTTTGAGTGGGAGCATTTTAATATTCACTGGGGTAATGATTTGCATTGTATTTTTTTGTATAACTCGATGACAATTAGAGTATGCAGGGTTTTTTCTGTTGTGGTCCTTATGGATGAGTTGGTGTTGATATGATGCTAGAGTTTTGTCCATAGGGTGATGAGAATGAGTGTCATATTTGTAAGCTAGAATGGTCAAGTGAGATTCTGGAAACATATTTAAACATCATGCTAGGATTAGTGGATGTTGAGTTAGTAGTCAGGATTCAGGAAGGATGAAATACAGATTTTTCGAAAAGCTGCAGTTCTTAACAAATCTATTACCTTGTACATCTTACATTCAAATGTTTGGGTCCTTCCTTGATTGGATTTCTGAGCATTTGCTGTCCATCGATGATGATGGGAGTAGGCTCTTTGGTTTATTGGTTTCTAAATTGATTATGTGGGAAGATGGGTGATGGATAATTCCCTTGCCATTGTGAAACATCGAGTTGGTTTGGCTACAATGTACATGTCGCTGTTTTGGCTACATTGTACATGTCTTGCTTAGAAAGATTCCACTTCCTCAATTCCAAACGAAGAAGTTTCCTGATATAATTGAAATCAATTTTGTTTTTGTTTTTTACTCACCTTTGATATGGCAATGCAGGTTTTATGTAGCGGAAATCCTGCTAGCCATGGAATACCTGCATATGCTAGGGATTATATACCGTGACCTCAAACCCGAAAATGTTCTTGTAAGGGAAGATGGTCATATTATGCTATCCGACTTTGACCTATCACTCAGGTGTACTGTTAGCCCAACACTCGTTAAGTCTGCTTCTATTGATGCTGACGGGTTAAAGAAGAGTTCTGGGTATTGCGTTCAGCCTGCCTGCATTGAGCCATCATGTATTCAACCCTCTTGTATTGCTCCTACAAGTTGTTTTACTCCCCGCCTTTTTTCAAGCAAATCCAAGAAAGAGAAAAAGACCAAGCCTAAGAATGATGTCAAGAACCAAGTTATACCACTACCTGAGCTGATGGCCGAGCCAACAAATGCGCGATCCATGTCATTTGTTGGAACCCATGAGTACTTAGCCCCTGAAATTATAAAAGGAGAGGGACATGGTAGCGCGGTTGATTGGTGGACTTTTGGTATATTTATGTACGAACTCCTGTTCGGGAAAACACCTTTTAAGGGTTCAGGCAATAGGGCAACCCTCTTCAACGTTGTCGGGCAGCCTTTAAGATTTCCAGAGTCGCCAGCTGTAAGTTTTCAGGCAAGGGATCTGATCAGGGGATTACTAGTGAAAGAGCCTCAGCATCGATTGGCATACAAGCGAGGAGCAACAGAGATCAAACAACATCCTTTCTTTGAAGGTGTTAACTGGGCTTTGATTCGATGTGCAAGCCCTCCTGAGATTCCAAGACCTGTGGAATTCGAGCGTATTCCTGTTCCGCCTGCATCATCAAGCGAGAAGGCCGACAAGATCCCTAGCATGCCTGACCAGAAAGGGTCTGATAATTATTTGGAATTTGATTTCTTTTAGTTTTGTTCTTTGTTGTCTGTCATTTGATTTCGGCCTTGTAGAGTTCCATCACCACTGCAGCAACTGTGATTTCTATATCAACTTCTTAGGATTTCGGCTTTATACATATATTTTTTTTTATCTTTATGTTAATTGAATGTTGTCATTGAATGATTTATAAACAGAGCAGCAGGAGTTGAATTATTTCCCCCCCTGTTTATCAGAAATCTGTTCTTTTTAATAGCTGTGAGATCGACAGGTAGAGCCTTTGCTGTGAACGGAGTAAACCATCGATCCACCAGCATTGTAGTCTGCAAACCACCTTTCGTGGCCTCTTTTTTTACCACCGAGTTATGTTTTGATCCGCAAAAGGCACAATCTTGAGTCACATTGCTCTCATACACTGCCTAGCCATGAAATTTGACCAATGAGGTCATAACGTAAATTCAAGAACCACCCTCCTTTGTTCATGTTCGCCACAAATTCTTGCGTGAAATCGCCTTACAAGAAGCATGATGGATTAGTATTAGGCCTCTTCTATTCACTTAATTTCAGCTCTCATTCAACCCACTTCCGTCAATTTAGCTCACCTTATTTCAGCCAGCAAATTATGATTTCGTTTAGTTCTATTCAGCTTACTTTAATTTAGTTTAGCTCATTTCAGTTCAGTTCAGGTCCATTCAGTCCAAAAGAACGTGATGTTAGAGGTACATTATTTTCGGAGTTAACTATACGTCTATACCTCATGACTCATGAGTCATTTTCAAGTTAACCACGTATTTGAAAGCACATGTAAACATGTAAGCTTGCAACATTTGTGATTTTGACACTTTTCTTTCCCAAACGCTAACAATTACAAACACAAAGGTGTCACATTTATGGGATTATATTTCCATAAACAAATTTACGTAACGAATTTGAAAACGATATACGCCAACTTAGTAATCAATTTTGTTACAAGTCAATATTTATAAAAAAATAAAAAAATAATCAAAGGATCATTGGTATTTGGTAGTTGGTATGGTACTTTTCTCCGTCCAATGTAAAATCGTGCTTATATTTGGGATTTGACTCGATAAGGCAATTAAGGTGTTAATTTAATTTATGATTTGATGATTTTAGATTTGAGTTAATTAGAGTTCTATTTTATGGAATTTAGTAATTTCAATTTGGTTGCTTGACGTTTTGGATATTTTATAATTTAACAACCTAAAATTTTATTTAAAAAAATCATTTTAGCAAGTTAAAGTATGAAGTAGAACTAGGTTAAAATATCATCTAAATTAAAGATATTTTTCAATATAAAATGTCGGTAATTAATCATTAAAATATACGGATTACATAGTATAAGCG
>JAOWBH010003689.1:0-16548 GCA_028566215.1 Silene coronaria
GGTTTGTGAGAGGGCACAAGCTTGTGACCGTCACAAACAAGATGGACCGTAAATTTTTGTCATTCAAATCTAATGATAAATTACATATAATTGAGAGAAGGAACAATTTTCGGATTTTATAAGTTGTGCAACTATTTTTTGACGTTTCCGTGGTTATATATGACCTTTGTTATCGCTCAATTTAGTTAAGATACTAAATTTTTCATTTTAAGGGTATTTGGACCTGTTATTCAGAGAATGAGTAGTTGGGCCTAATCAAGCTGATCTAGTAAGAAGACAGACGGAGATCCAAGGAGATAAAACGCTGGATTAGGGAAAGTCATCAAGCGCTTAGATGAAGCTTCAGGAAGACTCGGCGGTTATTCAACCGCCTCCCCACTAAGGAGTATTTGCAAATCAAAGGAAATGGGTGAAACATGTCTATATAAAGGGGCATTTATCCGAGCAAACGATACACACAGCTCAAACAACAACAACAACAACAACAACAACAACGTCTATCTTTAGATCGTACTTTCTTAGTCTCAGAGTAGATTAACATTAGATTTAGCAGTATCAAGGCGTGCCTATCCGATCATGAAGTAATCAGCTAATCTCTTAGTTTGTAAATTAGTTTTATTTAGCATCCACAAGTAATTTTGTGAAAACTTTAGTTGTTGTTGTGTTATAGGTACTTTCTTGATATATAAGTACCTTTTGAGAATTCTTGTCTTTTAAGTGTGAGAATTATATAATTTATTCTTGAGCGCTAATTATATAAATAATTTAGCATTACTTATTACATCACGCATCTACAACCGTGACTCGAACCTAGGCCTGACAAACAGGTCAATCAGGCCGGGTTCGAGTCAGGTTAATTTTGGGTCGGGTCATTTCGGGTCAGTTAATATCAAGTTGCTTGTGGACAATAATCAGTTTGCAACAATAAAAGTTCGGGCCGGGTTATACTGAGTCGGCTCAATTCGGGTTTCGAGTCATTTTCGGGTCTTGAGTTCGGGTTTGGGTCGGGTTAATTTTGCTAGCTCTACAGTCGAACCCTTGCAATCAAGGTTAGATCACAAGTGTAGGAAGGTAGTTACGAACTCCATAGTACCTTAATGTACTGTGCTTGTTTCCACACAAAAACCCTATAAAGTCTCGATTTGAATAAGCTGCTTATAATTTTTGAATTTTCTCTTATATCTTGAGAACTGCGATGTACTATAACTATTCTATTGATAAGGAGTGAACAATTGTAGTAGAATATATACATTTATGTCCATCTACAATAGGTGGGTAGCATTACAACTCAATTAATGGATTTGACTTTCTTAGAATATATACATTTATACATATTTCATAATTTTATTTAAATTCTCTCATTTTTATTAAACCTACACGAGAGTGTTATAGATAAATAACTATAGCAAATTAAATACATTAACCGCCCAACAACATTTGTCTCTCACGAGAAAATGGATTATACATCGGATGTATTACCTCAGACGCCATATAAAACTGAGTTTTTGTGTATTTGTTTTTGAGTTTTATAAAGTTTATAAGTTACATATTAATTTTTTCACGCCAAAATTCAAATTTTCCTAAGCTTATATGTAATGTTTTTGTGTTATATTGTAATTTTTTTAGTTTAATGTTAAAATGAATTAACTCAAAAACATTATAATAAAACTCAATTTTTTTTCTTAATACTCAAAAACTATTCCATTTAATGTAGTACATCAAATGTATAGTCCAATTCCTCCGTCCTTCACCCACGGGTGCACATGGGCCAACTCGTGAGCTGTCTAGATAGAAGTTCTATTAAACGTCTTTAACACACAATTAAAAGAATTTAAAAAATGAAGAATGTCATGAATAATTAAACGTTTTTACTATTTCCCTGATCTCAATTCTCAACCGTATAACGCCTCTTGCACTCATTTTGGATTGATCTCATTTCTTATACCACAAATTCTCATTTGTGACGACATTACCCGTCGCAAACTTGCGACGGGTCGAATACATACCAAATAATAAGTAAATGGAGCGGATATTGCGACGGGTCGAATACATACCAAATAATAAGTAAATGGAGTGGATAATTGGTGTAAGTTAGCTGAGTAGAGAATTTAGTAGTCTGTGACAAAGTCTTTTGAAGTGACATTAGAGAATAAAAAATAATATTTGTTTTATAGTTCCAAGGCCATTTGAACCAAACTCATTCATTTGCTATGTTTTGAGTTTTCCATTCCCATCACAAAAGCTTAATAAAAAAGACCTCTCTATGTTTGTCTTCATCCAAATATTCAAAATCTAGAAAAAACATCATATTCAAAATCCAACGAAAAGTCAGAAACATATCATCTTCATAACCAAATGAAGCAAAATCTGAGCACAAAGGCGAGATTAACGATTATCATTGGATTTTTCTTTTTATTGTCCTTGAATGTTTAGATTTAATATGTTGAAATTTGAAGGTAAACATTGAGTTTGTTTTATATTTTTATATTTAGTGTTAGATTTATCATTGAGATCCATACATAAAAATATTACTTTTGTTAAAAGTATGAAAAAATCCGTATAAAAGTTGAGCACTAATTTGTTTTCCATTTTGTGGTAGTCTTTGTTCTAATAAATCTGTTTTTTTATTTGCTTTGTGAACTATTTTTTTTGTCAAGTTAATTGTAATACCCCGTATTTATGTGGGAATGTCTTGTTAAAGGCTTCTATATAAATGGGGGTGTTACATTAATGTTGAATGCATTTTTTTTGTATATATTAGTTTAATTAAATTAATTAACAGTAATAATGTATATGGAGAGCACATTTTGTATCCATCTTGTTAACATATTTCTTTATTGAAGGATAAAACTGATGACCATGATAACGTAAATGGTTATCCTTTGTAACTATTATGAACATTAATATGATATTTACGGGTTGGTTCATCTCAAGGCAATGTGTTTACATTTGAAGCTAATATGGAGACTTTTATTGTCTGTGAGGTTACATTATATACTAATGTATTTAAATATTATGGGGGTGATAATGTCTACTATTGTCTACAAAGTTGTCAGCAAGGACAGTCAAAGATGAAGTATTGTTGGGGAATAGTTTCATGTATATAAGAGAGTCATTATGCTAATTCTTTCTTATGGTTGTTATTTTTTGTATCAATTTTTTTTTTTTTTTTTATCAAATTTCAAGATTGTCCCCATTTTTAGTTGCTATGAAATTTTGATTAAAGAAAAGAAGGCAATGTCACCATATCGAGTTCACTTGTTTATATATTAAAATACTTTGTAACCAATTTTAGAGATCTTACCGACATTGAGAAATGTTAACATATTGATCAATTAAGTAAACATATAACAGACTGAAACATGCTTAAATTTCCTATTTTTTTTCCTCAAATTCCAAGATTCTTCCCATTTTTAATTGCTATGAAATTTTGATTAGAGAACCGAAAATAATGTCACCATATTAAGTTCATTTGTTTATGTATTAATGTACTTTGTAACCAATTTTAGAGATCTTACAAACCTTTGGAGATGGTAACATATTTATCAATTAAGTAAACATGTAACAGACTGATGCAAAAAAATTAATGAGCTAAATTTGCTAATTGATCAATAAAGCTAATTGTGGCGTGATGTACTGTTGAACTTCATCTTGTATCAGCTTCATCATGTCAGCGTGGTACCACAAAAACTACATGTTATCTTCTTTTTTTGGTTCAATGCCAAATTCTTTATCTGGTGGATGAAGCACATTACCAGTAGTACAAAACGGACACTTCCCTTTCTTTTCGGAATCAACAAAATCACACACAGTAACAGCTTGTCCTTTTGAATAGTGACATACTTCGGCAAAAACCATCTTACTAGTTCCATCACACATCTTAACTCCAAAATTCAAATGATGTTACATGTAATCGTTGATGTCAGCAACTTCGTGGTGAGTCACTTCTTTATAATCTTCAATATCACCCTTTAGAATAGTGGTAGAGTACACAACAATCAAAAGAATAAACTAGATGA
Source organism: Silene coronaria (assembly GCA_028566215.1). NCBI lineage: Eukaryota > Viridiplantae > Streptophyta > Magnoliopsida > Caryophyllales > Caryophyllaceae > Silene > Silene coronaria. The sequence continues at coordinate 4,020 of JAOWBH010003689.1, forward strand.
GTATGTTCAGGTTCATTAAGTTTAAAAGGGTTTATGTTCAATTTTGTAAATAGATAAATAAATATACCAGCTGTATCCTTGCATGTCGTCCAGCTTTGTTTAAGCAATTTTCCTTCATAACTTCATCATTTGGAAAACTGCTCAAAACAAATGATGATCATGGCGTTAATAGACAGGTGCATTATTCCCATGAATATTATAATGCACATGCAAATTTGATATTTAACATATACGGAGTACAATATTATTGACGTAATATTTTACTAATCAATATATAAAATTGAAAACCCTTAAAAAGGAGAAATTTTGGGCTAACAAGTCGCAAGTATTTTATCAGATAAAGTATATTTTTTGCAGCCTCGACATTGATACTTGACTTCTTTTTTTATTTTTATTCTTGTTGTTGTTGTGGTTGGGTGCTAAACTGTACTTGATTGCTTCCATGAAAACTACTAATATTATTAGATGCCCTTAAACTTCCCGTCACTAAGATTCATCTCCATTAATGGATTTGTTTGGATACCCTAATTTGGTTACTAACTTGTGAAGATGATGTTGTGATTCCACTTCACTATTGTTGTTGACTATGCTTCGAACTACTATTGTTGGTTATTGTGGATTGTGTTGTGGAACTTTGCGGACATACTGATGTTTTTTTGCCACCATTCACTGTTAATTCAGTGTCTATCTGAGGCGCGCATCCTGATTCTTTCACCCAATTTGATTGTCAATTGTTCTATCACTCTAATTTCCAATATACTTTCCCAAATGAATATATCTTTTCCTTGCTCATATCCCATGTTCATTACAATTAATTAATTGAGGGTGTTTGATTCGTTATTTTTTGAACGAACAAAAGTATGCGATTTAATGCCTGGACGTGGGATGTACGTGCCTCAACCAGGACAGGGACGTGAATCTTACACGCCTGGACCTAGGTTTGAACGTGCGAGTTCCACTTCCTAGCCTGGCCCAAGTGTGGCTCTGTCACAACCCATCCCTGTATATTTTTTAATTTTTTTTAATTATTTTTATTATTTTTCTATGTATATTTGATGTGTAGATTCCTTCCTCCCGAGGCTGCAAGTGGCGACGACATTGATTACTCCAATAATTTTAGGACTAACATCAAATTTTAGAGGTCGAATGAAGCGTTTGCATGGACACTATCTAGGGCATATAGTGTCAGCTTTGATTTAATCAAGTACAGTAACAGGCAGAATGATTTGAAAGATTGCCGAATAAATTACTTCATGTGTTGAAGAGGTAGGAAACCCCGAGGGAAGGAGAATGATACTCCGGGGAAAACAAGAACAACAAGAACAACGTCAAAGATCAACTGTTCATTCAAGTTGGAAGTGGCTGAGATAGTAGTTGATCCTCCCATGTGGAAGCTCTATGTTCTTAAACTTAGATATCCATAATCAATATTTGACAGTGTACACGCGGATAGCTAGGCTTGATGAAGGGGAGAAAGTGATTTTTGATGCTCAGGTTCCGAGATTAGCCAGGGTCTACATCATATGACTTCTGATAAGCTGACACCTGGGGATACAAACAGTTCACAATAGGGCTTAGAGAAGGGAGAAATTCGGTACAAGTGTACAATGTTTACACCATCTAAGCAATCACTTCATGGGTCATCGCAATTGGAGTTGAGGATGGAGTAGCATTGTCATTAGTAGTGTCTTTCTTTGTCAATTCAATCTTTAATAGGTAAGATAGTTTCCGGATGAAAAAGGGGTGACAAGCGCATTTAGACTTCGGTGCTTGAGGGAAATCAATATATATTAATAAAGCATGAACTTTTCGAGCGATATTAGAGAGTCCAACTTTTTTAGAATTCCTGACTATATAAAATAATCTTTTGTATAATAATTGTTATTCTAAAAAAAGTAATTTATGAGAAAAAAATTATACTAATAGAGGTAGATCTAATAAATTTATGAGAGAAAAGTTATCCTAATAGAAATAGATTTAATAATTTTTGAGAAAATTATCCTAATAGAAGTATATCAACATATTTCATTCTTTTATGTGCTTTTTCTCATATAAATTTTCATTTTCTAGAGAGTGTAAGTTTTGAGAAACTTTTAAATATATAAAATAATTTTTAATATAATTATTATTACCCTAATAATTTATGAGAAAAAATTATCCTAATAAAAGTAGATCTAATAATTTATGAGAATAAAGTTATCCTAATAGAAATAGATCTAATAATTTATGAGAAAATTATCCTAATAGAAGTATATCTAATAATTTATGAAAAAATTATTCTAATACAACTAGATCTACATATTTCATTTCTTTATGTGTTTTTTTCTCATATAAGTTTTCATTTCGTGTATATTATATACTATCTTACATGCTAATTCTCATCTTATATTTTTTAATTTTTTATCCTCTTGACTGATAATTACTCTACGACTTTTTAGGAATATACTTCAAATAAAAATTATTTCCTCAATTACACAAAAAAAACCTACTCCCTCTGTTTTTGTTTATAAGACGTTTTTATTTTCTGAGGTAACTCTTTGACTTTAATTTTTACAAAATATAGTAGTTCAAAAATTTTAAAAATTATACCATTAAATTTCTTACAAAAAGAGCTTTCATATGAGTATACATTTCAAGATATTTCTCCTTATAATTTATGAGATATAGAAGAGTGCGAATGACATATAAAGAAAGCAGAAGAACTACAAACAATGCGATTTCTGATTTCATATAATTATTCATCGAATAAGATTTAAAAATTCATATGGCATATTTAATATACTTATAACATATAAGTGTCTAGATATTAAATGTTTTCATTGTAAAAAATATTTTTCCTACTATTGCCACTTTTTATAATATAAATGAGTTATTCATAGCCTTTATAACCTGTTTCCTATTTACTGAGTACATATGGTATTAAAACTTAATAAATGTTAGTTAAATGATTATTAGAAAATAAAATTGATCAAAACCAAACATCAACATCATATTTTCCTCCAATGGGCATGTCTTATCATTTGTAAGTAGGCTGTATGCATGTGTAAAACCACTCATAAATATTATATTTGTTATTTTGTCGATTAATCAGAAATTTTTTTGACCAAAATAAGACAAAACTAATAGTAAATCTTTTATCAATTTTACTTTACTTAAATAATAGAAAAATAATCTATAAAAAAATATTTTATCATGCAAAAAAATCATATAAAAAAACGTATAAAGTTGTCGAAATTGTATATTTGAAAAAAAAAATTGAAATCGTTGGATTTTAACTACTTATTGAAACTCATGCAGAAACAAAAACAATTTTATTTTAAGACTTTTTTGAATATTTAAAAAGATGGCTTAAGAAGAATTTAATTATAACCAAACCCCTAATTATCTTACAAAAATCTTGGGAAAAAGTTGTTATTATTTTTTATAAAAAACTTATTTAAGGAAAAAGTAACATGTTGTATATAATAGGTAAAAGGAAGTAAAGAATGACATTTTACTTAACATTTGGCTTTTACAGTGGTGATGGAAGAAGAAAAATTTCTGCAATAGCAAAACGAGAAATAAACAATTTCAATAATGGCATGGGATAGTTTAACTTTGACTTTCTATAACGTATTAAATGTGTATGCTTATATTACCAATAATATTCACTTAAAATTAAAAAAGTTGAGCTACCATTTAAAAAATATTAAATAAGTCTCATATCGATTTTCTCATACGAGCGAAAAAAAATTAAATATAAATGAACAAAGTAAACACTTACGATTTTATGCGAGACCATAATCCAAAAATAAGTTTCTATGTGATTTTGATATAAGGATGTTTGAATATATAAAAATACATAAAATAAATATATATTATACTTAGTTTAGAATAAATTTAAATAAGTCGGTCAACATACTTAGTGTACGATAAATATGTAGAGAGAAATAATGTAAACTATATATAATCTATTATTATATAACTGAAATTTACCATGAAATTAGAATTTAAGTTTAAATATATTGAACAGTCAAATATACAAAAATATGTTGCTACATCTATTTTTACTTTTCTAAATTCAAATTCATCTTTGATTTTTTTTTTCGCTTAGTTATTTATTGTGGTCCGCGTATGAGTGGTTATTACTTTGTCATGCACTAATTGTATATTTAAAGTGAAATAGGTTCTAGAGTAGTTTTTCATACTTATTTTTTTTTGTCAATGGTTAACTCTGAAGCACCTTATATGGATTTTGTTGAATATACGATACTCCTTATTGTAATAAATTGGGTCAAACTTAAGAGCTTTACTTGGCCTTAAAATAAAAACAACTAATTGAATATATATCGGTTCATAAGTGAAGCAGAATGAAAGGTTTTGGAGGGAAGATTGTACTTGAGAGAAAATTTTCCCCGGTCCTTCCTATAATCGTTAAAAGTTCACAACAAGAGATTTTTCAAGTGTCGATTAATAGATCATATATTTGAAATGAGTGCAAACATTACAAATCGAGTCTCTGAGGGGCAAGGCCATGAGACGGGCAAAAACAACAAAGGCAAATGAAGTTTTTTGAATGGTTGTTAGCTATGGCCTATGAGTGGGGGGCAATGTTGAAATAAAGCCAGCGTGTAACGAGGAAGAAGGTGGATTAAAATACATCGGGAATATATCAGGACCCTATGCAAGCTAAAAACCAAGACAATGGTGAGCAAAGTGTATCCTAACTTTGACCTCAAGCATCATGATGATGTCTACTTCAGGTAAAGAGTCATCCTTAAACCCTTGAACGAGACGACGAACTTCATAAACAATTACATGGTCGATCTTCTTCCGGGTGAGAAAGTAACGTGTAAAAGTAGCGATGGTATTCGTTCTTCGTCTATAGAGTGTGAGGACCACTTCACATCGTACCCTACAAAGTATTTGAAGAACCTTTTCTATTAGTAGGGTGTGCCTCATCATATAACATTTCACGAAAAAACCAGCTTGCAGAACTGATAGAAATGACATAATTAATTATAAGGAATGAGACTCCTATAGACAATAGGTTTGCATATGAAGCATTATAATAGACAAAAGGATCAGGGATTTCATGATATTTTAGGACCCGGAAGTACAGGGAAGGTTTTTGAAGGAATGGTTGTACTGCTTGGAGGGGATTTTCGTCAGGTCGTACCGATAATTGCTAAAGGTTCAAGACAAGACACTGTTCAAGCATCGATTAGTAAATCGCATATTTGGAGCAAGTGCAAAGTATACACCCTTCAAAAAGAGCACGCGAGTCTCTTTGAGGGACAATGAGATTACCAACGAATGGCTATTAGCTATGGGTAGGGGCAATCTTGAAGCAAAGGCAGACGATAACGAGACGTGGATTAAGATACCCGAGGAATATATATTGAAAGCTTAGGGGAACTAAAACCGGAGGTAGTAGTGAGATAAATGTATCCGAACTTTGATATCAAGCATCATGACGAAAGATACTTCACGGAAAGAGCTATCCTAACACCTTTTAATGAGAAAACTGACTACATAAACAATTACATTACGGGCCACCTTCCGAGAAAAGAGATTACGTATATAAGTTATGATGAGATTTGTTCTTCGTTTACAGAACTCGAGAACCATTTCACATCATGCCCCATCGAATATTTGAACAGCGTGGCCTTGAAATAGGCATGACGGTTACATTGCTTAGAAACATTAGCCATGTTTGCGGGTTATGTAACGAGACACGTCTAATTATCAATCGCCTTGGACAGTTCATAGTAAAAGATAAAATAATTACAGGATCCAAGGTCGGCTAAAAGGTATTGAACCCGAGAATAGAGATGACTTCCACAGATACAAAGATAACTTTCATTCTTAAGCGTAGACAGTATCCGTTGAAGACGTACTACGCCATGACGATAAACAAAAGTTAAGGACAATCCCTTGATCATGTTGGAGTATATCTACCGAAGTCAGTTTTTAGTCATGGTTAGCTTTACAAAGCAGCGTCGAGAACGACCTCACCCCAGGGGTTAAAGTTCTACATTGATGATGAAGACCAAGTGTATCAAGATCACACGAGTAATATCGTTTACAAGGAAAATTTCGCAAATTTACCAAATTAGGCGTCCCTGTAATATAATTCGTGAGAAACTTTGGAGTGCATGTAGTAATAAATGTAATAGACAGCGATTAATTTCGTTATAAACCTATAATATTTATATTAAAACGAATAGTGAATGAATAATGATCCAATGATTAAATAGTATATGTACACATGTTGTCGAGTTAATATAGTTGATAGTAAATAATACCACATTTTTATTATAAAGGAGGATGATTTAGTACATCGAAATAAAAAACAGGCAGGAGGATTTTGTTGGCTACACTTTGCGACGTAGGAGAAATTTTAATAGTTATCTTCTTTACCCGAACCACCGTTTTCAATGATACTAACTTTATGACCTAAAGTTTGTAACTATGCCATAAGGAAATATTAACTCATATTATTACAAGTAATACTACTACGTGCCCGGGCATCGCCCGGGTCTACCAACTAGTGTTGAAATAAACTGAATTAAATTGAACTGAACTGAACTGAACTGAACTGAATGGAGCTGAATAGAGTTGAACTGAACTGAATAGAGTTGAACTGAACTGAAGTGAACTGAAATTAAGTTCAAAAGAACAGGGCATTAATATAATGTGAAAAATAAATATGCAAGGAACAAAAAGAGTGACAAGATTTCAAATATACCTGCAAGGATTGTAAATTTGTGAAGTAATACAATGAAAGATGGCGTATCGATAATCGTATATTAAGGCCCTTTAAATATTATTAATTCTTATTAAATTAATTAAGGTTTAACGGAGATCATTATTGCATTCTCTTTAATGAGGAGACCAAGAGGCAGAAAGTTTGAAGGATGGTACTCATGGCATAATTAAAGAGGATATGTGACAAGGTTGATGAAAACGAATGCAATATTTTATTCATTGGCAAATCATTAAATTAAATTAAAGTATTTTAAAAAAGAGAAGGTAGAAGCAACATGCCAACATGACATTTTTAGGTTGTGAGGCGTTGCCACCTGTCATTCAGATGTATGTTCAGTTTGGTTTTTTATGTTATTATATAGATATGGTAATTTTATGTTTACTAAACAACATATTGAAACAGCATATTTGGGGTCCATAAATTGCTTATCCCAGCATATTGGTTAACATATTTTAAAATAGTAAATTTTATTACTCCATCTTATAAAGAAAAATAACAATCTACTGATTAACAAACATTTAAATTAATTTTACTAATTATAATATGTTGGTCAAACCTTCTAATAAAACCTGCCATTTATAATATACTTATTCAATCTGCTTATACTGAAATTAATCGGCCGACTCCTCATAAAGAGAACGTTTTTGGTTTTTTATTTGTATGACTTACGGAGTACATTATAAAAATTGCGAATTTGGAATTGGCTAAACTAATTTGGGTGTTGGTCCTCCGCACTATCTTTATTACCCTATGAAATAAAATTATGTTAAACTTAAATGAGAATTTGCAAGACCAAGATAATTGAAGGGTTACCGTCTCGGTTTCCCAAGGTGATGATTCCAAACATCAATCAAAGAACATTTTATTAAAGTTAATGTTTAATGATTACATAAATGAAATATACATTATACAAATAATGAAACACAGCTCGACTAGGTCTAAGTCATCTACCTAGTGACTATATACTCGACTCCAAGTCCGTAGCGCGGCCCAAATCCCGAACATGCTATATATAAACCTGTAAATCTAACTGTTCCCATATGATCGGAAATATCATATGGATCAACACAAGCCACCCCAGAAATAGGTGATAATTTACAAAAATCCACAAACATCAGTTTCAATAATACTATTAAACATGAAAGACAATAAACATGAATATGATACACAAATATGAATGCATGAATACAAGTCTCCAACACCGCCACTCTACAACCAACACCATTACCAGGGACACACCCACGGTACCCATAACCCGGTGACGACACCGCAACATTGACCACCAAAACAGCCAGGCCGCAGTCCGTAAAAGGTACTCGGGACACACCCGTGGTACCGAGCCCGTGCGCTAACCGAACCCCTGCTCGACGTTACAATGCATCGCAAGTCTCTCCGTCCTCAAGTCATTAATGTGCACATCCCTATTGGGGTGGGAAGCCCCAATAGACGACCCAAGCATAAGACGACCTCCCAACCGTCTTACGTCTCCTCAACAATCTTACATCACATCACATCCTCCAACATCCATCACAAACAATAATACAACATGCAATAATATGTTAAACTTGTAGTCCATCTCATGAATCATACCTCTTATAGTGACAATGCATTTCTTTCACAATATGCAACCAACACCGATTACACAATATCATACCATGCTCTGATTATACTGATTTCATGAGAATTAGCCACCCATCCTATAAACATGTTATAATGCGCCAAACATCACAATTACCCCTTTTTATGATACGATTATTAATAATCATGTGATGATACGACTATGATACTCATGTGAGACTAATTATGCATAAACATCCATGTACGACATTCATATTATTGGAACCGAGTAGGATAAACCTACCTTTTAGCATAATCCAATAGCGAATCTGAAACACAAGATTCGGTCTCATAAAACCGACTCATCCTACAATAATCACATAAACTATCACAATACAACCTAAACTATGATACTAAGTAAAACCCTTATTATTACTCCCTAATTACCCACTAAGCTAATTAAAATCACTAATTAACATAATATGTAAAAAAAACCCAAAAGTTAGGGTTAACTAACAAAGGTAGATATATATTTACAAGGTGAAAGGAAGAAAGAAAGGATGAATAATCTTCAAATCCATACTTAGAATCCAAGAACGAAGGTTTTAAGAGAGTTTAGAGAGAAAAGGGAGTATTTAGAGGTTTTAGAAAGAAGATAGAAGTGATTTAAGTTTAGGAAAAATGAAGATCCCGACCTAATAAATAATGGAGCTGAACAGACCCACTCGGCCGAGTGACAGAGCACTCGACCGAGTACACTCCACTCAGCCGAGTGTCCAACCACTCGACCGAGTGCAACTCACTCGGCCGAGTACACCTTGTACTCGACCGGGTGCACTCTACTCGGACCACAAACATCTCACTACTTGGCCCACTATTCTACTTCCATATATGATCATTAAGGTTCTTACTAAGTCTAAGGGTCCACTCACTAATCGCAATTAGCATCCTTAGCCCATCTTAATAATGCCTGGTATTACAATCTTCCCTCCTTAAAATGAATTTCGTCCTCGAAGTTTGCCTCACGGTATCTCTTGTCAATCACTCCTCCCAAGGTCTCATTACCAGTTCTCAAGTATACTCTTACCGAGTCTATAATCGCTATGCTCTCCTACGATCACTATGCTCACAACAGCTACGTCCCAAGCCTCTTATTATCACTCTTCCCTAACCCTTATACTCTTTACTCTTTACTCCGTACTTCCTCTCCTTACATTCCCACAATATTACGTCCACTCCCCCTAAAAGAGAACTTCGCGCTGAACTTCGAACCGTTAATCACTAGGCTCAACGTACTAGTACTATATCGATGCCCAAAAGGAATATCAACTCTATAATTTTACTCTATGTGCCCAAATAATTGCTACACTGTCCATTTCCTATGTGATTAATACTCGTATTAATATGCTACCCATTTTTAAACTATTCCCATTATTACCCTCATGTACTACATAATCACGCAATTAATCTAGTTTCGTAGTCAACACATCCTTGTTTACTCATTATAACCACTTTCCGCTACGCGAATGACCGCGTTTCGATTACGTAATTGACCATCATCGTGGAACTAATGACCCGAAATTATCAAATTTAGACAAACATTATTATCGCGTTACAACTACCACACTTACCACATTACGCAAACACAAGAATGTCAATTATCAAGTCACATGAGTCATACATCGCTATCCACGAGTACATTCATAAAAACAATCATTAAAAATACGTCACAAGTACCCATATTCAACATTCAAGAGGGTATAGGTCACATATGGGTCGAAAAATGGGCACTCGGTCGAGTGAAATGGGTTACTCGGCCGAGTGAGTTACCACTCGGTCTAGTGCATGGGGCACTCGATCGAGTGTCACTCGAGCAAGAACTCCAAAAGGTGTCAAAACAGACCACTTGGTCAAGTGAAAGAGGTCACTCGGTCGAGTGGAAGAGGTCACTCGGTCAAGTGGAAGGTCACTCGGTCGAGTGCAATCACTCTAAAATGGTTCTAAAGACTACCATAACTCATTCAAACCACCACTGACTTCATCGGTGATGCAAGTCAATAAATATACATGTCTCTAAATCATCGGATGGCCTTAAGGCCAGAGTTACAGTACAACACAACGAAACATATTCAAGTTATGAAAATTAATCTTGCTACATAAGACCAACGAACAACAAACTAATGACTTGATTGCTTTCTAGTGAGGTGCGACCAAATGCTCGAGGATTTGTTGCTTCCGCTTGCCTTAACCTTACCCTTATCGATGTTGATGCGCATGAGCTCTCTCCCGGTGACCACTCCCACGTTCTCATCTCCACCCTCATCATCATCATCATCATCCTTCTCTTCATCCTTATCATCACCCCTTGTTCTTGTTATGGTGGTTGATATTGTTGGTACCCCCATTCTTGTGGTTCTTGGTACTCCCATGCTTGGTGTTGCGGTAGTTGTAGCAGTTGTTCCCACCCCAGCTCTGCTCCTTTGTTCCCAGTATCTCATGTGCTCGGATCCCCCGGCTTCACTCCCGTCACCAAAGAAACCATCCCCAGTTGCGTAATTAAGTCCCGCCCAAGGACCAAGAAGATGTCTATAGCCGTGGGAGAGCATAGTTCCCCAATACGTAGGGTCTACTTCATAAGCATTAAAGACACCAGAATCATCCCCTTCAATTCCCGAGTCCAATAGCTCGGGTGGTGTTGAGGGTTCAACCCTCTGCCTAATCATCATCTAGTGGTGATCTCGTATAACAAGGTCACGGTTCATTCGGTGGGTAAGCTCTACTATGCCAGACTTATGGTCATAGGTCATCGGGTGTCCCGGATACTCATGAGTTTAGTGGGGAGGTGTAGGTGCTCGGTTGGCTCGCAAAGTCTGGGTATAAGAATGAGAAGGTGTAGGGGCCCTACGGTCATTCAAATCGGGAAGGTCACGGGTAAGGGCGTGGGGTTGGGGTGCCGACACAAGGGGGTCTTCCCTCTTGAGCAGCTCAATAGCGGTTATAGTCCACGGGAGCCCTTATATACCATGTCCCATCTACCTTACAAGCTAACCCTCACCCATTCAATTCCGCGACCCAATGCATACTCTTCAAGTAGGCAATATCCAAACAAGGCACTTGGGTCGATACTGGTCTATCCTCTTCCCCCGGTTCGAAGTTGAGCAAGGTCTTGGCTAACCGGGTCAATATTGTGAACCCCCACGATTATACAAATGAAATTATTAAACACATAATTAGCAGCGAAAAATACGTAAATTTTTAAAACTTTGAGGCACAGCCGCGGAGTTCACTGAAAACGTTTGAAAACTGTTTAACCTAATAACTATATTTATAAAATAAATATATAATACGAATAAAATATACAAGGGATCTCGATTCTCTTCAAATTTAAGACAATGCAATCACAAACGATAATCAAAAGGGTGTATCGTTGCCTCAGCAATGCTCGCTAGCCACTCGTCTTGTAACCCCTAGCATATACCACCGACATGTCACCTGTCATTCATAAAAATGAATGCCACAGTCCGTGGGGAGTAACTCAGGTATCCTCCCAGCCATATTACAAGATAATAACATAAGTATAACATAAAACATAGGAATAAATCATGTGATAACGAAATGAAAACAACCACAATGTGTCCCATTTTACTACGACCAAAACGACATCGTAGTAAAGAAAGCACGAGAAAAACCCATAACCACAACGACGTACTAGGCCATTGTTAATGTACAATTGCTAAATAAACCATGAACAGTAACCAACGATGTCCCAGTAGGACAGCTAAATAGCATCACGCTCTAGGGATACAACACGTACCCCGACAATCATCGGACTACAACACATTGCCGATATAAGCTCTCGGGATACAACACATACCCCAACAATCATCGAATTACAACACATAGCCGATATAAGTTCTCGGGATACAACACATACCCCGACACATTGGACTATAACACATAGCCGATATAAGCTCTCGGGATACAACACATGCCCCGACAATCATCGGACTACAACACATAGCTGTTATAAGCTCTCGGGATACAACACATACCCCGACAATCATCGGACTACAACAAATAGCCGATATAAGCTCTCGGGATACAACACTGTGGAAGACAGGAGGCGCTGCATAGCCTCGAAGGATTGAACAAGCAACGTAAGAACGCGCATTTGAAGGAGTCGCCACCAATTATTATGGTCAATTGGAAACCGTTCGAATA
>JAOWBH010003800.1:0-14408 GCA_028566215.1 Silene coronaria
TCGACATTGATTCATAGAAATGATTGAATTCAACTACAATTTATGCAGTGAAAATTGAGAAAAATTATACCTTGATTCATTCAAAGAAGATCGACGACGAATAAAATCAATCAAAATGAAGCTCATCGGTGACGATAATTAAGCCGTAATCGCCAGTGAAATTAGGGAAATTGAGAAATTGAATTGGGGATTTAATAATTAAGGTTAGAGATAATTAATTATTAATTATTGGAGGGAAAAGTCAAGTTCCGAAGAGGTAATAACGTAGGCACGAATACAAATTCTCTCTCACTGACACATTGACACGATCTAACCGAATATGCTTGAAATAACGGTTTATTAATAACTAAATTTCCATTTAAATATTTATCATTACTATATCTTTGTAAAGTCAAATTAAATGTTCCATTCATTTGCCCGATATTTTTATACATAACTATTAAATCCGTATATTGAAAATATCGGGAAAAGACACGATAATTAACAATTATATATGGGCTTGAGTTGAGATTGAACTCGGCTCGAGCTCGCAAACATGATAACGAGGTCAAATTTTTGAAGTTTGGGTAAACTCGATAGCAGCTCAAACTCGAGTTTTGTATCACGAGCACAAGTCAGGTGAAGCTTATGCTCGGTTCAGCTCCTTATCACCACTAGTCACGGTATTTGTGTTAAACTGTTGATTGATCTCTTATGCTCTATGTTTGTGTCAAACAATCTTATATGAGACTAATTGATGCAGGAATCAAGGAACGTGTAAACCAATGCACAAATTTTGAAAAAATGTTGATAAAAAGGTTAAAAAGAAAATTTAACAGAGAGAGGACCATGGATGTTCCAAACATGACTCAATAACTGTGAAGTTTAATATTTTGTATTTCAATTGTGATAATTACAATAGTCAAGATACATAGTTTATATAACAAATACAATCCTAATAATAGGTGATTAGTTCCTAATGTTAGGCTGATAATAAGGAGAATAATTGACTAAATATTAACAAACTATGGATAGAATAATTGTGACCAATTATTTACTAATATCCCCCCGCAAGACGGACGGCCGGGACGAGAGACCGATCTTGGACATGAGCATATCAAAGCGCGGCCTTGGTAAAGCTTTGGTGAGCGGGTCAGCTAGCTGATCATCGTTTGCAACAGGTACCACACGCATAGTGCCCGATTGTACACGCTCTCGAATAAAATGATAGTCCAGGGCAACATGCTTCATTCTCGAATGGAACACGGGATTAGTACTGAGAGTGGTCGCACCCAGATTATCGCAATAAACAACAGGAGTGGAGGGAAGAGTGATACATAGCTCTGTAAGAAGATGACCAAGCCAAGTTAATTCAGCCATGGCATTGGCAATGGATCGATACTCAGCTTCCGTAGAGGACCGAGACACAGTACGATGCTTTTTAGAGCTCCATGATATGGGTGTGTGACCGAGATACACAATATACGCACCTGTGGAAGTGAGGTCGTCGAGATTGCCCCCCCAATCAGAATCTGAATAAGCATGAAGATTAAGAGGAGTGTCACGACGTATGAGAATACCATGAGCAACCGTTCCGGCAAGATAGCGCAGTAGTCTTTTCAGTGAAGCCCAATGACAAACAGTCGGAGAATGCATAAATTGGGACAGTTTGCCAACCGCAAAACTGATATCGGGACGAGTGAGTGACAAGTATTGAAGGCTGCCTACAAGTGCACGAAACTCAGTGGGATTATCAAAAGACGGACCATCACGAATGCTTAACTTGACCGTGGAATCCATAGGTGTAGGACACGGTTTCGCATCAGCCATATTTGCTCGGTTTAGAAGATCAGTGGTATATTTGTGTTGAGTGAGAAATAGTCCCTTTGCACATGGCTGAACTTCAACTCCAAGAAAATAGGCAAGGGTTCCAAGGTCTTTAAGTGAAAACCTGTGAGCAAGAGCCTGAATAAAGGACTGAACTCGAGTCGAACTTGCCCCTGTAACAATGATATCATCAACATACACTAAAACAAATAAATCGTGAGTTTCATTTAGAATAAATAGTGAAGTGTCAGACACCGAGTTACGAAAACCCGAGTTCAAAAGATAGGAGTGTAGTTCCGTATACCAAGCCCGAGGGGCTTGTTTTAGACCATATATAGCCTTCTTGAGACGGCACACATGAGACGAATTTTGAGAATCGATGAACCCCGGGGGTTGGGCCATGAACACAGTATCCGTGAGAGTGCCTTGGAGAAATGCATCATTAATGTCTAATTGGCGAAGCGGCCAGTTCTTGGTGACGGCAAGACTAAGCAACAATCGGACCGTGGCGGGTTTAATGACAGGGCTGAAGGTTTCATTATAGTCTAAACCGGGTCGTTGGTGAAAGCCTTTGGCAACGAGACGAGCTTTATGTTTGTGAATCGTACCATCGGGATTATATTTGGTACGAAACACCCATTTACACCCAACTACATTTTGCTCAGGAGAAGAGGGTACAAGTTCCCAGGTATTGTTGGCCTGAAGAGCTTGAAATTGTTCGTCCATAGCAACTCGCCATGTCGGGTCGGAAAGGGCTTGCTTTGTTGTCTTAGGCTCGGTGGAAAGTAATTGGGCAGACAGGTTTAGTTTGTTAATGGGCTTGAATATGTTATGTGAGGCTCGAGTGGCATGAGATTTATTAGGAGGTGGCTGTGGGGTAGGGGAAGGGTCAGGGGTAGTAGGCGGATCGTTGAGTGGGGTTGTGGCGGGTTGGCGACGGGTATAAACTTTAGTGATGTTGGTATGGGTACGAGGGGTAGGAGGAGGTTCCTGGTTTGCAGAGGCAGGGGCTACAGGACGCAGGGAATCTGGGGTCGGGTTTACGGGTGGGGCAGGTGTGCTTTGGGTTGTGAGCAGGGGAATAGTCAGCTCACACCAGGAGGACGAAGTGGGAAGCGGTGTAGGGGTCTGTGTCGAGGCAAAGGGGTAGGTATTGTCAACAAAACGAACATGGCGAGACACATAAATACGATTGGTAGGTGGGTCAAGGCACATGTAAGCATGTTGGGTTGGGGAGTAGCCAACAAAGACACAGGCGATGGAGCGCGGGTCGAGTTTGTGATGGGAATAAGGTCTTAGCCATGGGTAACATAAACTCCCAAAATTGTGAAGATTATGGTACTTGGGTACAGTTTGAAAAAGACGAAAATAAGGAGATTGGTGACCAAGGGTGGATGTAGGCATGCGATTGATAAGGTAGACCGCAGTTTGAAAAGCTAGGGTCCAATATTTGATGGGCATAGAGGCATGGGAGAGCAGCGCAAGTCCGGTATCTACTATGTGACGATGGCGTCGTTCCGCAAAACCATTATGTTCAGGTGTATGGGGGGGTGAGGTGAGGTGTTGGACTCCAGCGGAGGCTAGGTCGGGCTTAAGTTTCTCGAACTCTCCTCCGTTGTCTGAGTAAAGAGTGAGTAGGGGACGGGAAAATTGCTTTTCGACGAATGCTTTGAAGTTTAGGAAAATTTTGTGGGTGTCTGACTTCTTCTTTAGTGAAAATAACCATGTAAATTTCGTGAAATGATCGACGAAAATTACGTAATATTTATAGTCATCAAAGGAATGAACCGGGGAGGTCCATAAATCACTAAAAACGACTTCAAGCGGAAAATTAGTAGTGAGCGAGGAAGTAGTAAAGGGTAGCTTATGACTTTTATAAATAGAACAGGCATTGCAATTTTCATTATTCTTAAGAAATGGCTTAATATTCAAACAAGCAATAATTTGATTAAACACAGCTAAATGAGGATGGCCAAAACGGTGGTGAAGGTCGGTGTGGTGAACCGTTGTAGTGTGGACTTGCGGAGACGACGGGGAAGGCCAGTAGTAGACACCGTCCTTGACTGGACCCGTGAAGAGGATGGCGCCTGAGTCAGATTCCTTCACAACAAAAGAGGAAGAAGTGAAGTTAATCATAACATTATTGTCAGCACAAAATTGGGAAACGGAAATGATATTCTTATGCATAGTTGGAACATGTAAAACGTTATGTAATTTAAAAGAAGAAGTGGAGGAATAAGGAAGAGATGTTGAACCAGAGTTCGAAATAGGCAAACCCGAGCCATCGCCAATGACTATCTCATCGGTACCATCATAAGGGGAATGGAGAGAGAGGTTGGCCAAGTCAGCCGTGACATGGTGCGAGGCTCCGCTGTCAAGGAGCCACAGAGAAGGCACGGGATGAGGGGTAAGGGCAGTGGGGTGGGCTTGAGGCTGGGCCGTGGAGGATGATTGGGTAGTAGGGGTACGGGTGTAGGGTGGGACACGTATGTCAGGGTACAGGGACTTGAACACGGGGCAGTAGGCAAGGGTATGACCCTGAACATGACACCATTGACACTTCCCACGGAAAGGGTTTTTGGGATTTTGGTTGGGTGCGGATACGGGTTGGCTGGCAGTGAGAGGACGAGAGGCAGCAGTAGCATTGGGTGCAGCGGAATTTCGGGTGTAAGTTGGGTGGGCCATGGGATTAAAGGATGTGGTTTGGGAGGTCTCAGTTTGTTGAATCACGAGCTCTTGACGAATCAATTTCTCATGAAGTTCGGGAAAGGTAATGGGGGTGTCTCGAGCATTGACTGTGTCAATGACCGATTGGTACGTGGAGGGTAAGCCATCAATTATATGATCAGTTACGTCTTCTTGGGAGAGGATATTACCGATTAAGGCAAGATCATCAACTATTGCCTTAACCTTGGTCATGTAATCGGTGATGGAAAGGGTGCCTTTGGTAGTATGTTTAAGTTTGTGACGGAGTTGTTTTATGTGGCCTCGAGATGGACGCGCATAAGACGATGCGAGAGCATCCCAGGCTTGTTGAGTGGTATGGTTACGGTTGAGGAAAGAGCTTACAGAGGTGGTTAGGGTGCTTGCCATGGCACCGAAAAGGAGCCTGTCTTGCCGGAACCAGGTACTGTATGCCGGATTTGGAGTAGAAGGTTTGTCAGTTTCATGGAGAATTTTGAGAGGTGGTGCACTGCCATCGATGAATGATGATAAACCGTATCCTTGAAATAGAGTCTCAAGTTGAAGACTCCACTGACGATAGTTGGTACCATCGAATTTGGTAACGGAGTGCACATTGAGGAGCACAATCGGTTTGCTTGGCTCGGCGTCATTGGGTATTGTGGAGCCTGACATTAGGTGTGGAGAGGATGAGTTAATTGTTTTGTGGATCAGAGAAACCAGTCTCCTGATACCATGTGAAGTTTAATATTTTGTATTTCAATTGTGATAATTACAATAGTCAAGATACATAGTTTATATAACAAATACAATCCTAATAATAGGTGATTAGTTCCTAATGTTAGGCTGATAATAAGGAGAATAATTGACTAAATATTAACAAACTATGGATAGAATAATTGTGACCAAATATTTACTAATAATAACTACATAGGACGGAGAACTTCCTTTGTCGCAATTATTTGTTTTATCTTTTAAGTATACACCCCACACCCTTCCAAGGGAGAACTGAACGATTAGAACGGAGGGAGTAACACGACTTGGCCTGATCCCTCGACCAAACGGAGACATGCAGGGCATGATTCTCCAGGATAACAGGCTGAATAAACCAGAACCCGTTTACGGCATACATCACTTGCACGTCACAATAATTTTAATTATTTTAACTATAAAACCTTGAAGCCTGAAAGCAGGGCAAAGCGCTCTTAGACTAAGAGGCAGGCGACTGCTGAAAAAGCACCACCGATATTACAGGGTAATGTACTACGTTCAGTAACCAAAATATCCGAAGAAAGTAGTATTAAACAACAATAAACACATAAAATCGACAATCTAAGACAGGAAAGTCACCCGAGCCTCATTGTTACTGACTTTGTGTTAGCTCCGCCAAAAAGAAAATGAACAAGAAACGAAAAAAGAGTGCGAAGGTAAATGTTTCAAACATGAATATATATGATATATTAGTAGTTTTAACAGTTCCATGACAATGGTTCTTTTCCACTGTACAAGACTTGTATCAAGAGTTCCCAACACCTACCCCTCCAAATTATACACTTGAACCATATGTCGTTCGCGCCATGGCTACCATATGTGCACATCTTTATCCAACACAAAATGAAGAAAATTAGCGACCGACATGAAAATGAAAAGAAAAAAAAAAAACAAGGGGCAGCAGGACGTGGCTGCCCGTTGGCTCCAGAGCTTTCAAGCAAAAAGATGAGTCCGGATCCAAAACCACAGTACAATATTCGCCAAAGTTAGTAAAGATTTGGTAGCCTCATTACAGTTGGGCTCAGTTATTTACTCGAACAGAACCTGCCCGGGTTTCTCCTCTAGACCATCTTTTCCGGATGATTCGCCGGAATCAGACCCATTATTTTGACATGTCTGATTGTTCGAACCCAGAGAAGGAAGATGCTCTTGAACAATCTACACATAGAAATGACCAATTCATCACTTTAGAAAACCTATTAAGGACGGAAAAAGGAAATTACAAGGATCGTAGTCAAGTTTCTGAGAAGCTATGTTACTTGGTCAATGGGGTGTGCGCCTGTGCGGTGTGCCCAATTGTTGGACTCATCCAATTTCCAGAAACTAAACGTATATATTTTTGTTCTAATGAAGTGTCCAAGTGAGACCAAGTGTAGAGTGCCGGACATGGGTCCGTGAGGTGATATATAGTGAAGTCAATAACATAGTCAAGAAGTTGTGGTGAATGATAAGATGTGAAGCTTAACACTCTAAGGTCTTGTAAAAAGATTTCAGCTTTGAAAGGCACAAAAAAAAACGCACCTGCTCACCATCTTCCGTGCTCTCAGAGTGGAACAATATAGGCCGGCATCGCTTATCTTCATTCATTAAACTAGAGTTTTGGAAGTGCGCGATGAGGGCTGACCTTCCCTGAATACGAGCATAAGCCAGGGAAGCAACTTTTTCACTATTGAACTTTTCCCACTTTTTCCCGTTAAATGCCTATATTACAAGAAAAACAGTTTAGGTCAGTAAGATAAATCCTGAATCAAAATACCAGAATCCTTGGGATTGAGCATAATGTAGAAAACTAGATACTAAACAATCTCAGTTGGAATTCCGAACCTCATAAAATGGGATGATATGTGCAGGAGACAGCATATTTATAAACGCGTAACCCACATTACACTTATTCTGCATAATAGATACAATCACACGTAATTAGTTAGCTATAGATGAAACTGAGAAAACTTGACTCAATATTGTCAACAAGTTACCTTAAAATCTATGGGTAAATAAAGGAAATCATAAGTTCCCTTGTGATTTTCGTCAATTGCAGAAAGCAACATCTTTGATGTATACCTGAATGTACAGGAAGGAAACAAATTAGTTGAAATGGGAGATAGCATATATGATATCTCATCCTTTCGTATGAAGCAAGGGAAAGTCATTGACTATCACCCAACGTTCGGCACCTAGAAAGAGTAGGACATAAAGGTCCCACATAGGTCATAAAGGTGGCTACTTGCATCAAAAAGCCATGAGAGAAATGCACTTTATGAAAAAGAAAGATCATTTTTAATAACAGTAGAAAATTCCCAAGGGCTTTTCATATCCCGTTGAAAGAATTAATGACAAAAGCATCCTTACTTGTTGGGTATATTCTTGATCATTAATGTAGTCCTGGTATCTTCACCAGCAGCAATCTTGTCCAAATCCAGCAGAAATTGTTTCTTGGCATCAACCTGATTTGAATTACTTTCCATCCGTCGACTGCGGCTACGCTCAGACTCAAGTAGCCCGGGATATGGACCATTGCCCATAAATACAGGACTATGCCGTGGTGATGACATCATCCTGAAACTAGGAGAGCTACTATCAGGCATGTTTCCTGGAATTCCAGCATGTAATAAAGCTCGAGGACCAACATTCATCATGTAATTGCCACCAGGCCCACCACTGCTGGGACCTAAACTAACACCTCCAAAACCACCGCGATTCATATATGATGTCTCGGGTGATTCTGGGAAGAAACCAAAGTGCCTTTCCAGATGGTGAATACCAGATGGCGCAGATCCAACATGGTGCTGATGATGTTGAGACGGGTTTAGATAGGGCCCATGTCGACTTGCAAAAGGAAAGCCATGGCGTGGCCCATTTGACATCTGGGGATTTCCCACTGAGTGTGTTTGCCAAGCAGCGGAATTTATCTTCTCTGAATTTGTGGTTGGGCTTCCCCAAAGGAATTGGGGCCCAGATAATGTCTCAACCGTGGACCCATTAGATGATGATGCACCAAAAGATGATATGGTGCCAGAAAACTGGCCACCTAAATTCAGCTCGGGAAACGAATGAGGATGCTGTAAACTAGATCTTTTCTCAGGATTTGAACCACCAAACATATGTTCAATATGGCTACCTCTTCCAAGATCTTTGCCAATTGGTGCAAGCCTCGGTGAGCTAGATGGTTGAGAATGCAGAATTGATGCCAATCCTGAAAGATGGTTATTGGTTGCAGGGCTCATTGTCCTAAACCCAGGCGATCTGCTCAGAGAGTGCATTGGGCTATTATGCTCAACAGGGCTACCAAACTGCATCCAATTCCCTGTAATGGACAGCCAATATTTGATTCCCGTAGACACAGCAATTGCATTAACAAAAGCTCTAAAGAAATCAATTAACTAAATGAACATGATACTCTCTCCGTTAGTCTATTCAGTTTTGGATACCCTTTTCACATGTCTTTTTTCTTAAAAGCTGGTGCGATTTAAAAATGTAGCGAATCTAGACTAGTAAAAGAGTACAATCGAAGTATGAAGCCAGTTAAACTAGATGTTACCAGGAGGGGAGCTGGCTATCGGGGAACCGACATGATGCTGGAAACGAGGTTCGTCATGGTCAGCATCTTGATTAAGTTGCAACATCAAGCTGGCACCATTAACTAAGATCAGAATCTTTATTCAAGAATATGAATAAATTCTTGAGCTAACGCCCAAATTAAACACGGTAACAAATTACAGATTTCAGCTCCTAGAAAATAAACTTTCAGGAGTCATAACACACTAATAACTAAAAGGCAACAGAACGGGAAACTTCCAGACAGACGAGAGACAAACTTAAGAAGATGGGCAAAGGGTCTGAACATAGCATCTCATAAAGTCAGTATTTTCACAATGTTAATAGCCTAACACAAGGACCTCTTAGAGTTTCCAGCAGATAAACATAAAAGGCGCAGCTGTAGAGAAAGCTTGACGCTATAAATCAGACAACCAGGGAAGAGGATTAAGTAAGTATACACAGACACTTGGGTTAAAGTAGGCAGAAGGTAATAGTTTTGAAGTGAAGCACCTCTCGGCAGTGCACTAGTGCACTAGTTCCTGTATTAAAGAGCAATTGGCCAACTAATCGATCACAGTTATCTACAAGATCCTTTACATATAGATTATATCCGGCTATCCGCTCACTGAACAGAGCCTTAATCCCAAAATGATTTGGGGTCGGCTGACATGAATCATCCTTTAGAACCGTCTATGGGTGGTAACACATCTCAAAATGCGAAAATATAGAAAAAGAAAAGTGGAAAACAAATGGGGAGTGAAACATAATACAAAAGACAAGATTATATCCGCTCAGTACGCTGAAAAAAAAAAAAAAAAAAAAAAAAAAAATTAATGCATTGACCGAAATTTAAACAATTCGTAGGCCAAAACACTATGGAAACAATTAAAAAAACCATGTCAAACAAAACAACTCGCCAAAGCATAAAAGAGATGTGAGGGAAGAGGGGTGTAGAAAAGTGCTCACTTTCTGCGTGTACCACCAGGGCGGCTAGGTTCCAGCTTTATGCGTTTGCCTGCTATGTCACTCCTGTTCAATGCCCTGAGTGCGGCTTCTGCCGCTCGGACATCATAAAACTCAATAAACTTGTGGTGCTTCTTATGCGGGGTCTCCCTTATCTGTATTGCACAGAAAACAAATAATAACATTGTATGCAACCAATAGAATACAAGTGCACAAAAAACAAACATGAAAAATAAAAGTACCTCTTTAACCTCCCCATAAACTCCAAATATTTGACGCAGATCCTCATTTGTAACGGATGGATCCAAATTAAAGACCACCAGTGTTCCCTGATTAATGTCCTTCTCTGATGGATTGTCCTGAGCATGTCAATGAAGAGGGAATGAATAACGGTACCAGCAATAGACTTATTGGATAAAAGGGGCCCAGAAAAGTTGGTCATAAAACCTTAGGAATAGAGAAGTGTATGTCAAGTTTCCTTCGCCGAAGCGGCTTGTTTTGTAGTGCTCGCATGGCAGATCTAGCTTCACGGATATCATAATAGGATATCATCACAAAGCCTCTATGCTTGCACGCTGTATACAGAGTTCGTATGTCACCATATTGCTGCAACGAAACAGAGGCGGGTAGTGATTAAATAACGTAAATGGTTATGCTCCATGAAAGTGAAGAAAACACTTTACAAGATAAAAGAGCTGGAATAACTCAAGTGTTTTGTTGCAGAAAACTATATTTTGAAAATACAAATTTGCATGCTAAAATAGTGTGCCTCGTGTCTATCAGGCACAAGCCTTTCCCTCATGTCATGCCCCTTGTCACCCCGGGTCCTCGTTTCCTCACTGCACCTAGCGCCTTAATAAACTAAGTTTAAACCTCCTGGAAAAGAATATTCAGCTTGCCCAACTTGATTTTCGCCTCCCAAGATATAATGGAAGAAATAAAGAAAATGCATCCCACACTACCATTGTACGATTATGCAGAAATAGCATGACAAGGATACGACCATTCTATCCACGGCAATAGTAATAGAATTAAGAACTACTTAATTTTTAGTATTAAAGCTTAAGGTGCATCTTAAATACCTCAAAAAGACTCTTCAGCTCAGAGTCCTCAACATTACTGTTAATATTACGAACAAACAGAGTTCGGGAAGGGTGCTCCCCATATGGATGTTCTCCTGCAACTGTTCCTACACCATTCGGAGCTCCAAAAGGAACCATCCCGTTGCCAGTCATGCCATCAGAGAGGCTGACCTTTGCCATACCTAAGCTCAAGTTGTCTTGAAAATCATTTTCCATCTCCATACCTCCCAGGTTACCAAAAAAATCATTCTCCTCCATATCATCAACTTGGCTTGCTAGCGCCGCAAATTCATAATCATTAGCTATATCAGCAAAAAGCTCATCTTCATCACCGGGTAGAACAAATCCAACTGTGCGATTTAAAATGTCATCATCGAGAATATCATTTCCCTCAATATCTGGGTCACCTTTATCCAAGCTTGCTGCACCATCATCAACAGTTTGACGCCCATTCCCAGAATCATTCATGATCACTGCGTGTCAGTGTAAAACTTTATACCAGGGAAAAAAATAAAAACTCCGTACAACATTAAAGAAAAGTTAATGTGGTATCTTACGCTTTTCATGAGGAAGAACAGGCAATGAGCTAGAAAATAAGGAAGCATCGGTCGAGGTATGATATACAGAAGAAGACCGTTGAATATTCCATGGAGTTGTTCCCGGTTCTCTGGACTTACCCAACAAATTCCAAGATCCTGGCACAATGATCCACAAATTGAAAGAGTTATATAGGTGTCGCTATTTCGTTTTAAGACTTCAGGCAGACTCAGATTACCAGAAAATTACCTAAGATGGAATCTTCAGCACGCTGACCCATCTCAGTAGTAGTATCTGCCAAGAAAGAATAGTAATTAGAAAGGAAACATATACTAGCTCACACATAGATAAGTGCACCATATATAGTAATCAGAATTTAAAAGTTCAACCAACACATTATCATTACACTAATCACACATTTATAGTAAGCTCCCACAATGATACAGGGTCTCTTCGGTAGAGATCACACCGACAAAGAAAACTAAATAATGGTTTACTTAACCAACCAACCCCAACTTGTCTAATGACATGAACCTTATCATACACCAGCTTTGACAAAATAAAGAACGAACTCAAAATTCTAGTGCAATCTGCAATTCACCATGCATATTCTCGATTACAGATGAGTTTGTTCATATCAATGACAGCCTCTACAAACAGGTGATCGAAAGATCAATTACAACACCAGCTACCACACATGCACAAGCATATTCCAATCATGAGTAACTTTTATATCAAATGTAGGGTGATCACATTAATACAATTGTGTAAAAAGCAAGGCAAACTTATAATTTAATACAAGTCACATACCCATAAAACTTTAAAAAATGCACGACACAAGAATCGGGTTGAATGTTATGCTATAGCAAGGAAGTTATAGTTCATTTCCTGATCATATGAGCAACTCCTCTAAATATGACACAAATAAAAACCAATTAAGAGAAGATAAAAGACTAAAACTTGAAGCAATAGACACCATGTGAGGGAAGTAAACCATGCTGCAAAAGTCAAACAAGTTAACTTAACCTAAAAACCTTCCAGCTAAAACAAGTTTCTCACTTCAAAGGAAGGACAACTGGCCTCAACTCCTCTCAACTAACACTTCTTAGACCTTAAACACACAACAAATTCTTACTTGCGACGGTCCCAAGCTTCTGACGACTCACACCCGATTCAAATAATGTTAAAAACAAAAGGGGTTGTGAGAATCACACAAAGTTCATAACTTTATAATTCTTGATCACATTCTACATAATTTTATGTAATTTAATCATCAACCCACACAAAGGATCGTAGCTTCTAACCATCAAATTTCATTAGAAGAACCAATTTTTCACCCTAATTTACAAAAATAACAAATACCCACATAACTAATTCAACTATACTAACTAAAAATCAAATTGAAAAAACTAAAATTTAACCTAAATTCACTAAATTTCACCCAAACCCCAAAAAGGTGGCTAATTATGCATTTATTCTAACACTTAGCAAATTAAAAACTTGTAATTAACATTTATAAAATCAATAATTAAGAAAAACCCAGAAAATGCAAGCATGAATGAAGGTAAAACTTGAAAGAGAAAGAATTAATACCCAAAACGAGTCAACGGACTCGGAAGCTGATGAACTCAGTAAAACACCAAGACAAAAAAAGTTGGGAAGAGCATTAAACATGCAAACAAAACAACATTAACATTAACAACACGAAACTCTATGAAATAAACTGCTGATCTTTTTAATTTTTTCTTTTTTATACAAAATATATAAGAGAGAGAAGATGAGAAGGAGAAAATTATAAAATAAAAAAAAATAATTGTAATTTTAATTAATTAATAATTAAAAATGATAAGAGAGAGATAGAGGGAGACGTGAAGAAAGAGAATTAGTTTTTGGAAGGGAGTGAATTAAATTAATTTGTGTGTTTTTTGGGTGGTACTCTAATTCGGATTGCTTCTTTTACTAGAATTTGATTTGATTTCTGTTGTTTATATAAATTTTTTGAGGTATAATGATTGAACTCGTAGTCGATAATTGTAATGGAAAAAATTACGTCGGAGAGTAAAATGGAGCGGTTGTGGGTTTTTTTCGTCATCAAAAAATAAATGATAGAACTCGTAGTCGTTCATTGTAATAGTAAAACTCGATTATCCATTTTGTAATATTAGTAAAACCCGATTTACATAAGTCAAGCATAAAAATAAGTGACATCGGGTATTTATTAACTCCAAGCATGTGTGGCAAACTTTAACATGATATTGAAAACCCGATAATCACAATATTCGGCCGACTTTGACTCAATAAATATTCATCTTAACCAAATTACTTTAAGAAAACCATTAAATCAAAATAATTAATTTTATTGTTTTTTATCTAATTTTTTAATGTAACACATTCATCTGTTTTTTTGGAGTAACACGGTTTTTTGTTTATCAAAGTTGATTGGTGTAAGTTGTAACTTGTAAGGTCTCTCATCTCTTAAACAAGTGCTCAGATGTTCGATTCTCGACTCTTACAAATGAAAATGCCAAACTTAAAAGGAATTTACCCATCAAGTTGTCTTTAGTACCCTAAAAGAGATTTGTCATAATTGTCGATAGGTTTTAGTACCTTGAAAGAGATTGTTATAACGGTTGGTAGGATACTCGAAAAAAGTCTTATTACGGTAATGTACGTCTTGTTTAAACGAGTTAAGCATGACCGACAAGACAAAAGAACGGTACTATGAACTAATCAAATTTTTTTCATACATTATAAAAGAACATAATTGAACTATCTTCATCTAAAACGGATATTTTCATCTTATAATTTGCGTAATATTTTATGTAATCTATTTTAATGGGAAAAAGGTCTCGTGAAATATGATTGGAGGAGGACAAGTGGAGTCAAGAGAAGGAAAAATGATTGATGCAGAAAGAGGGGGTTGAGAAGAGGTAGTAGTGGGAATATTAACTCCATTTAAATAGGGTTTGGTGTCCGGATTGGACTTTTTTTCATGGAGGAAAAAAACAATAATTTGTTAATTTCTTAGTG
>JAOWBH010003910.1:0-16536 GCA_028566215.1 Silene coronaria
CTAGACAATTGATTATCCGGAATTGATAGGTGAATTGCTTGTGTCGGTGGAATGATCGTTCCCTAGGCCTTTTTATTCATTGAGTAAACCGTTTCAATTAATTTGTCTTTAATTTTCATTCACTTACATTAGTTTATTTCCATTTACTTGCTTTATTCTAGTCTTAGTTGTGTTAACTTTTCAACCTCATTTTTCTTCGACTTAGCTAAACATAAGAACGATAACAGTTAGTATTCAACAATTTGCTCCCTGTGGATCGACCTTGACTACCGTACTACATAGTAGTTGAGTTTTTTGTTTGATAGTGGCTAGGCGACTTAAACCACCTATCAATACTTGCATACATAGGTCAAACCTTTTGTTAGTCCCTAGATATTCTCTTTTCGTCTCATCTACCCTACAATCATACTGACCCGTTTTAAGTTCAAGGCGGATAATATTATCATCTTAAACAAGAATTTGTGCATTGAATTATCTACTACTCTGTTTTAAGTAGCTCTTTTAGCATTTATACATCTATATACATTTGTTTGGCTTTTCATTCCTTGATTTTAACTTCACTCGTAGATGACGAAAACGATGAAAGCGGGATGGTTGAGTCATTGCAACTGGACTTCAACATAATTAAAACCGCAACAAATAATTTCTCGAATTCAAACAAACTTGCAGAAGGTGGATTCGGTACTATCTACAAGGTATTAAACTATTTCTAGCAACCATAATCAGCGTGCCAAATACGTCGCGTTGTGATACGTAATTCTACATACAACATTCTATTTGTTAAAAATACTGATCATTTGTTTCAGGGTATTATTCCGAGCACTGGACAAGTTATAGCAGTTAAGAGGTTGTCGAAAAATTGTGGACAAGGTGAAAAGGAATTCCAATCAGAAGCCTTATTACTTGCTAAATTTCAACACAAAAATTTGGTGAAATGTCTTGGTTATTCTCTAGCGAAAGAGGAGCGACTTCTAGTCTATGAGTTTGTACCCAACAAAAGTCTGGACCTGTTTCTATTTGGTAAACTTTAAGACATATTTTTGCCTTTGTACTTGTCATTGTTTTCTTTAAGCAACCAAATTGAGGTTCAATTCTGTTTAATGGTTGCGTGTAGACTCGATCAAGTGTGTGCAGCTACATTGGCAGAAACGATACAGTATTATTGAAGGCATTGCCAGAGGCCTGCTTTATCTTCACGAAGAGTCGCGACTATTAGTTGTACATCGTGATTTGAAAGCCAGTAATGTTCTGCTAGATGCAGAGATGATCCCAAAGATATCAGATTTTGGTATGGCGCGATTGTTCAGTGCTGATCAGTCTCATGCTAATACGTGTAATATTGCAGGAACACGGTATGTTTTCGCTTTCTGATGTTAAGGATATACTCGTATATGTTGCATAGATTTAACTCGCAAACTCAAAGACAAGTTGTTATGGATGTAGTGGATATATGCCTCCGGAGTACGTAGTTCATGGGCACTTCTCCATCAAAACAGATGTATTCAGTTTCGGTGTGCTAGTTCTGGAAATCGTAAGCGGCCAGAAGGTTTCAGAGGCGAGGAATGGAGAAAGTCTCCTTAGCTTTGTAAGTGCAGACATTTTATAATGTAAGACCTTCTGTTACGTTTTAGGTGAGAGTTAACACGCACAATTGCCCTTTTATCCCCGATGTCAGCTGACTTAGCTGCAGGTAAAGTCATGAGAGATGATACTCATAACCTAGATTCAAACCCCGTCAGCAACATATTTACCCTTTTGACTCCCTTTGCACCTATGAAATTATGATCCGTCACATCCGTGTATTTGAGGCGTACATCATTGTAAAGTTGTCGATCGCAAACTTAGTTAACCTGCAACTTATCATTTGCATATTATGTTTCAGGCATGGAGAAACTGGTCGGAAGGAAAAGCTTTAAACATAGTCGACTCGACTGTGTCAGATGTTAATACAACAGAAGTGATGAGATGCGTCCATATAGGATTGTTATGTGTACAAGAGAATGCGGCTCGAAGACCTATTATGTCATCAGTTGTTCTCATGCTAAACAGCCAAACTGTTACTCTCCCAATTCCCTCAAGACCTGCTTTTCAAGTGCAGAACGACATGGACATTCACCACCCTGTTGACGAAGCAAAGTAGGTGATTCCATAGATGATGCCTCTCTGTCAAGCCTCGCCGATTGATAAATTACAACTTTTTTACTTTAGTTCGTATTTAGATTTACTAAACTCAAAAAAGATGCAAGTAATGCGTTCTATGTAATAAAATTATTTACGAAACCAAAACTCATGAAGCCGATAAAGAAGGACTAGAGCATGTCAACAAGCAATAAGAAACTTACACAGTTAGATCTGGCAAAATTAACCCGACTTCACGAGTCTCACTGAGACTGTCGCACTGATGAGACTTAACACGAACAACCTCAATCCATATGACTAAATTTATCGGACTGCATCACGCTATCAACGAGTGAAGGCCTGGTTTTATCTAGGGGAAGAAAATTTCTTGCACCGGGTTTTTCTAATAAAATAAAGCCATCCTACTTAACATAAAAGGTCATCTCTTAGAAAATACAGAGTAACACTACACTGCATAAGTACTAGCCGTATGAAAGGAACATAATCCTTTAATTTTTATTTGTTTAACAAATCTGTCGGCAATCACAGTGTACGAAACCGTCTCACAAGAATAATATTACATAAGATGTGCTCGTCATGACTTGATCTTTGTCGCTGCATCATGAATGAGTCCTGCAATGTCTCAAAACCATTTTTTGGGAAACTTGTACAGTTTCTAATAATATTACTTGGCAATTTTGTTCCTGGTGAGTTGCAATCGAATCAACCGACATACTGTGAATGTGTCTACAAAAATGGGAACTACACGGAGAAGAGCGTCTATAAGAACAACCTAAAAACCCTCCTCAAAGATCTGACAAACCAGTCAGGAATATCTTCCTTTTACAACTCGACTAGGGGCCAAGGGTCGGATAAAGTCTACGGCCTTTTCAATTGTAGAGGTGATGTTACAGCAAGTCTCTGCCATGAATGTGTGCAGGAAGCGGCAAATTATGTTGTATCGTATTGTCCAGAAGAGAAAGAAGCGGATATCTGGTACGAGCAATGCTTACTGCGATATGCAAACCGGAATTTCTTTGGTAAGCTTGAGGAAAGTCCTTGGGCTTATGACAATTTCCGCATTGCAAATGCATCCGATCCAGATAAGTTTGAAAAGGTACTGTCTGATACTATGGACAGCCTGATAACCAAGATAGTTAATGATAATACTTTGAATCGATTTGCGACAGGAGAGGCTCCTTTTACGTCCAACATGACTCTGTACTGCTTAGTACAGTGCACTCCTGATATTACTTCTCAAGACTGCTATACATGTTTAAGGTTTGCGTTTGATGCAACACGCGACTATGAATGTTGTCGTGGACCAAGATTAAGGTTGTTTGTTCTTCGGCCTAGTTGTCAGGTGATGTGGGATACAATGCGTTTTTACTCTGTCAGATCTTCGCGTCCACTTCCAACTCCACCTCCGTCTCCACCTGCATCTCTACCATCGACTACACCTACACATTCAGGTAAAACTATTTTCTTCAGGGTTGAATTATAGATTTAGTTTTGACATAAATTAATACTTGGACCAAGCAAAAAAAGTCGGGCAATGGCTTGCGTGTTGGTGTGTGAAAAGTGTCGAAGTCTTCTCGAAAAAAAAAATATAAAAATTACACCCTAGGCTAAAATTGGCAAAGTTGACCCAACTCGAATAGACCAAAACCAATTCCACAGAAAATGATAATTTGTTCAGAGTCAATTCAAATAATCAATATAGCCCCCGACCCAAATCGAAACCAACACAAGACAGCCTGCGACCGAACAAAGACTCAACGTATTAGCATTCAGCTAAATGATTCAGATAAGATCAAATAGGCATTCAGTAAAATAAATTGCCACTCATAAACCCGACAAATCTCAAGCTCGATATGACCCAACGTGCCTTGACTAGCTAGGATATGACCCGACTAGCCTTAATCTGATTTGAAGTAGGCAACTCGAGTGACCCAATTGCCATCTTGATCTTTTTGTTTCTACAATGATCAGTCAGAAAGATAAGTTTTGTCAAGTAACTGCAAGTTTTACAACTTTTTAAAACTTGCTGTGAAGCAGGTAAAAAGGACATAGGCTACTACTTGGTCAGAGCCGGAATTCCTGCTGCTGCCATATTAGCGTTGCTTCTATGCGCGATTGCTATCTGTGTTTTAAAGAGGAAAAAAACCCAGCAAACACCAGGTAAATAAATTCAGTATGTCGGTATGTGTACTACTTAACTCAGTCGTCTTCCACAACTAACTCGCATCAGCATATAGAAGTCTCGCCTCCAGATACTCAGACAAACCGAACCCCTGAAGATGCTTTGCAATTTGATATGGACATATTAAAGACAGCGACTGATAACTTCTCGATTGCAAACAAACTTGGTCAAGGTGGATTTGGGGTAGTTTACAAGGTACGGCCTACTAGACAACCAAAAAATCTCTTAAGATCTAAGTTTATTTTATCAGTATATAATGTACATTACTAACTGAAATGTGTAGGGAATGCTTCCAAATGGACGAGAAGTGGCTGTGAAGAGGCTATCGGAAATAACTGGACAAGGTATCGAACAATTTGGCAATGAAGCCAACTTGTTAGCAAGGCTTCAGCATAGAAATCTTGTCAAATTGTTGGGATTTTGTGTGGACGGAGAAGAAAAGTTGCTTGTTTACGAGTTCATGCCCAATTTGAGCCTTGACAGATTCCTATTTGGTAGACCAGGTCTTTGGAAAATATTATGTTTGTTATTTTTTCTTTCGGAAAATCAAAGAGCGAAGAAAAGAGAAACTCTAAATGCAAGGGAACTGTTGTCGTTTCATTGTGTTTTACAGATCCGAACAGATGCATGGATTGGCAAACCCGGTTCAAAATCATCAAGGGAATTGTTCGTGGAATATTATATCTTCATGAAGACTCTCATCTCACAATTATACATCGTGACCTTAAATCGAACAATGTCCTGCTAGATCATGAAATGAACCCAAAAATAGCAGACTTTGGCTTGGCCACATTGCTTAACTTAGATCAAACTCAATCTACTACCGCAAACATACTAGGAACACGGTAAGTCCTCAACGATATGTGAAATGAAAAATAAATAGCGGTCGTCTTACTGATAGATGTTCATGATGCAGAGGATACATGGCACCAGAATATGAAAACAGAGGTGTGTTTTCAATAAAGTCAGATGTATACAGTTTCGGAGTCTTGCTGTTGGAGATTATAAGCTGACAAAGCAATAGCTCCTCCAATCAACTACCCCAAGGCGCGGGCAACCTTTTAAGTCGCGTAAGAAAACCTTCTCCTTTTTATTCATCACTATTTACCGAAGTAAAAATATGTTAGCCGAGTGATTAAAATTTTTTCTTGTTGAATCAGGCGCGCAGACTTTGGGATATAGGTGATGTAATGGAGCTAGTGGATCAAGCATTAAGCACTAACGTTTCGAGAGACGAAATTCAAAAATGTGTGCTAGTAGCATTGCATTGTATACAAGAGAATCCTGCTGATAGACCTACCATGGCATCCGTCCTTGTCATGCTTAGTATCAACTTCTCCGACATTCCACCTTTACCCGGGACTTCAACATCAACATCGTCTTATTCTGTTACACAGAACAGTAATAGACCCGATCCACGTGAATTCAATCGACCAAACGAGTTTAATTCTACCAACAATCACTCTGCCAACACCTATTAAGCATGAACGATGATATTATTGTCAGTCACGTGTATATATATCGTCTCTTGCCATGTGTTTGCTGAATGATGATACTGTACAAAGTTGGGAACGGTGTGCCTACATGTGTATATATCAATTTTTTTCATCTCAACGATAATATTCCAAGCACAGGTTATTTACCCGAAATCCTTTCACCGTACTAGAGTGTTACATATGTAGTAATATCGAACATTCATGAATATTCGCGTTGATATAATGAGCAATAATAAGGCAGTATATATACAAACTAACTCGAAATAAGCCTAGAACATACAGTAGCTCCAGGACAGAACTTCAATGACAAAAGTAATGCTAATTCAAATTAATTATGTTGAATATCAGCTCCTGCTTCTTACAAGAAGTGGAGAGGATAATTCTACTCCGTTAGGTAGATTCGTCAATAAATCATCGCTACTTGCCAATGTTTGATCCCCTAAATCAACATTAAGGAATCGAGCCAAGTTAATCTCTTGGATTGTAGATAGCAGAACTTGCTCAAGCTCAGCTCCATCGCTCCATCCATGTATCTTGGATTTGATCAAACTTGGGTTTCCAGATATTAAGTCCCAAGCCGGGAAAT
This sequence comes from Silene coronaria, assembly GCA_028566215.1. Taxonomy (NCBI): domain Eukaryota; kingdom Viridiplantae; phylum Streptophyta; class Magnoliopsida; order Caryophyllales; family Caryophyllaceae; genus Silene; species Silene coronaria. The sequence continues at coordinate 6,404 of JAOWBH010003910.1, forward strand.
TCTTTCTTGGCATGGCATGATCACCATACCTTAGTTTTAAAGACGGACAATAGTCTCCACATCCGTCTCCTAAATAGATAATCTTCTTGTTTGCTTCCTCGAGTAGTATTCTTTTAATCACTTCTCCCTTGCACATATTCGGAGGACATGGATTACAACATCCATGAGAAGACTTAACAAAATCTTGATGATGCGGAAGTATCCTCAATCTCCCTTGTTCATCCACATAACTCGGGTTTGTGTGAATTTCCGAGAAATAGTCCCTCACCCCAAGGTGACTCAATATTGTTTCGATGAAGAATGTATTTGCATCGCTCACAACCCTCAAATCACACCCCATAGCATGCGCGGTTTTAATGGCCTCCACAACACGAGGATGAATCGGAACCCTTGTTAAAACCTCCGAAACTCGATCAATATTATATCCTTGTGCATGGATTTCTTTCATCATTGTATCCATAAGCGTGTTCCATGGCATGGTACGAAGAAGTTGATTGAATAGCTTCGTAAAACCTAACTCGTCGACCACCCAATTATCACTATCGACATCAATGATCGTCTTATCGAAGTCAAAAATCACAATAGTACCCTCCATTATCGAAATCAACCAAGAAAATAATAAACTCAAAAATGAAAATTTGATGGCACTTTTTTTTTGTGTTATTGTTGTTGATATTGTATTTTCGATGTATTCTGAGTTTAAGGGTATTTATAGGTATGTATTATAGAGGAGAATAGCTCTTAATCTACGCAGAATATTGTAATTAGATGCCATTATGCCAAACGAATATTACCTTAAATCCTTAATTAACTAAGGATTGTACTCCAAGTAATTAAATTAAGACTACCTTCCTATTATTTCTGTTTTTAGGTCTAGAAAACACGTTTCAGGTGTTAAACTTGATTCTAGGTTTGTTGGATTTCTAAATGTGATTAGGAAATATGGAATATTCTAAGAAATTAAATTAATTTTGATTAGTACGTGTTACTTAATTTTACATAAGAATGGAAATTAATAACTTTTCCGTCTCTCCGAGGAGAATAAACTTGGTCGATGCAGATTTGGAACAGTTTAAAGTACTAACAACTAATCAAGAAAATACCCTTTTTACGATCGAGTTTTCTTACAACTCTTTTTTAGGGAACACTTCCAAATGGACAATGGGACTCGCTGTAAAACGGCATTCTGAAGGATCGAGACAAGGTTTCCGAGAATTTGAGAACGAAGTTAACTTAGCAAAGCTGATGATCTTCATAATCCTCTATAGATTTTGTAACATTCCGTAGAAGACATTTACAAGACTTATAACGATACGGTGATGCAGTGGATATATGGCACAGCAGATTACAAAAGTATAGTAGTGGTATGTTTTCAATTAAGTCGGATGTATACAATTTCGGAGTACTACTTTAATTTCGGAAATTACAAGCACGCAAATCAATTGCCTCTTAAACACGAGTTATGCCTCTTTTAATATTTTACGAATAAAAAAATTGGATATTTCGTGAAAAAAGTCAAGCCTCAAAGGTACCGTGTAAATTTTTCGATTTTTTTTTTTAAAAACCTCACAATAAAAGTGAAGTGAAAAAGTAGTGTATAATGTAAGTTTACAAATCTACCGTGACTCCGTCAACACCTATTATGCATGACAATGTCAAAGTTAATATTATCGTCACACCTAATCAGAATTTGAGTTGATTGTATGATTCGTATATCTTATCAATGATCCAAACGAACGCAGTTGCATAAATTGATACGAAGAAGGAACGCCAATGCTGATTAATAGACATCGCAAACTGACGAAATTAGAGCCAGTCCAACGGTAAGCTATAACTTTCTCGGTAATATTCAATTAGAAGGTTGAACGAAACCACCAACTTGTAAAAAAAAACGATTTAATTGAAAAACGCCAATGAATTACGTACTATAGAACATTTATATATCCACTAATACGTGCATAACAAATTGTCATTGAGGTTGTCAATTAAATCTGTGAAACAAATGTTAACTGATTGGGATCGACACTACAAATTAAAGGTGCTATATATATGCTGATGATGATGGTGATGGCCTTGGAAGTGATTGAAAATCTGAAGAATTGCAACTTATTATGAGGACCGACTGCGCCGATGCCATGATTGGGGTCTTCTAGCACTGCCTAGCAGCATCCTATTGTACACTAAATAGTGCTACTTGGATACATCGCAGGACTTCCACTCTTAATACATTTATGCTTAATGTTCGCATGTTACGATATTAGTACACACAACTCAGATAGTCAGATCATCACAATATATATACAATCAATTTCCTCGAAAACAAGCTTACAAATGCAAAGTAGCACATTGTTTCCAACTCTGTAATATGTAGAAAGCACTTGATAATAGACGATATGTCATATATACGTATGGTGATAGTACCAACTTTGTCTTCGTCATGCTTAATAGGTGTTGGCAGAATGGGACTCGTTTGGTTGATTGAATTCGTGTGGCCCTGATCTACTACTGTTCTGCGTAACAGAATAGGATGATGATGTTGACGGTGATAGTGAAGGCCTGAGTGGAGATCTGACGTCCGTGGAGTTATTATTCAGCATGGCGATGACAGAGGTTATATCAGGCCTGTCGGCAGCATTCTGCTTTGCACAGTTCAATCCTACTAGCACACATCTGAGAACTTCAGCTCTAGGAACATCGGTGCGTAATGGCTCATCCACTAGCTCCATTACATCACCAGTGGTCCAAAGTCTCCGTGCCTGAATCAACAAGCAACTGTCATAACTCAACTGGCTTAAGGTGGGTTCGTTAAAGATAAATGGATGTTATATTACTCTGAATCGATTGTTAGTGTTAGATCTGTGTGCGACTAGGATATCAGACTAGGATAGTTGGCCGGGGATTGACAAAAAACGATTATTTCCTTACTTGAAGGAGTGACAAACTGACATTAGCGGTCAAAGGGAAATGGTTAAGGCAAGTAACATAAACCGATGTTATAGCCATGTTGATGGTTCATTCATCAGAGGAAAGATGTTACGGTTTTCTTACTCGACTAAGAAGGTTGTCCGTTCCTTGAGATTGGTTGGATGAGCAATTGATTTGCCCGCTTATAATCTCCAAAAGTAATACTCCGAAACTGTATACATCTGACTTAACTGAAAACACACCACTAGATTCGTATTCTGGTGCCATATAGCCACTGCATCACGGAAAATGCATCGTTAGAAGTCCTGTAAATGTCTTCTACGGAATATTTCAGAATCTATGGAGAATTTTGAAGAGCTTAAACATCTCAGATCAGATAGGGCTTGATGGCCTGTAAGTGAGAAGTTGTTAATTTTGACATGTATGACGACTTACCGTGTTCCAAATACATTTGTGGTTCTTGCTTGAGTTTGGTCTAGATTCAGCAATCTAGCTAGTCCAAAGTCCGCTATTTTCGGTTCCTCTCGTGATCTAGCAAGATATTGTTCAGTTTAAGGTCTCGGTGTATCAAACGGGAGTCTTCATGAAGGTACAATTGTCCGCGAGCAATTCCCACAATGATCTTGAATCGCGTTTGCCAATTCAAACACTCGTTGTTTCAATCTGTAAAAGCATTTTCAATGACAAAGTAAAAGGGCAGTTCATCTGCATTTAAATTTGTAAAATTGCGAAGAAGTAGAATTTGTGCAAGGAATTGGTCTACCAAATAGGAATTTGTCAAGACTCAAGTTGGGCATGAACTCATAAACAATCAACTTTTCGACCCCTTCCGTGCAAAATCCTAGCAATCTGACCAGGTTTTCATGTTGAAGCCGGGCTAACAAGTTGACTTCGTTGTATGCCCCTTTTGATTCGGTCGCCCCTTTTGATTCCCTTTTTAAAAAAATCAGTCGCCAGATTAGCGACTGATTTCAGTCGCTAATTTGAAAATCAGTCGCCAATTTGGCGACTACATCTATCAGTCGCCAAATTTCGGTCGCCTTTTTCAGTTTTTCTTGTAGTGTTAATGTTTAAAACGATAATCAAATAGGTTTGGTGGGTTGGTTGTTCACCTCATCCCTTACCCACGAAGTCAAGGGATCAATCCCTGTCCATAAGATATTTACACCAAAAAATGTTATAACAAAGATACCAGACATAATTAAGGGAGACGAATACCCCCGTCTTAACAGATTTACAATACAACCTCTCTAATTATTTTTTCTTTCAACTAATACATATTTCTTTTACTTTTTGCCTCATATTTTTCTTTGTTATGGTGGAAATTGTCAGAGTCTTTTTGTTCCTTATAGAGGTGGAGGAATCAAAGAATCTAATTATAGATATTAGAGGGGACACGCACTCAATAACGTAATGTGTCATCAACCATGACAAATTTGAAGATCAAATCAACTTCTTCATTGGAATGAAAATGAAATTTTTTGGTCTTAGTCTACTACTCTATTCTTCCATATTATGTTTTGACATATATAGATCGAGATAATAATTGCGTTTTTTCAGAATCTTTCTCAAATGATTATATAAGATTATCGTATTAATTCATAAATGTGACATGACAAAAAGAACGACATATATATTAAGGGTAGAAAAAATATTAGACGAATGAGTAATATAATCTCATAATTTGAAAATAGTTCAACAATTTAATTAAAAATTCTGAATCTTTCATTGTTCGGTAAGGCGTAGGGCTAGGGCTTGTCAGTGCGGGTCGGCTGGGTCATGGGTAGGCCGGGTTGATTTGTGGGGGACCCGGGCACGGCCCAGGTTGGGACTGGCCGGACTGGGTCGAGTGAAGGGTCTCCCGGGGGGTTGGACGGGCTTGAGGGCGGATCCGGGTTGAGATGGGTCGGGCCAGAGAATATGGGACCCGAAACCGGTCCAAGAATGGTGGCGGGTCGGGCCCGACCAGGTCAATATTGACCCGCACTTTTGACCAGCCCTAGTAAGGGGGGAGTGCCCTCATTACCCCCTAGTCACGCCACTGCATTTGTAACCGATAACACCTATAAATTATCGAACATATATAGAAGTCTACGTATAGATGTATATTAAAATAACAAGTGACTTGTGATGGTCGACCTTGTAATCCATATCTTGAAACAAACTGAAATCTAAGAAGGCAAAAGATTGATCACAAAGCAAAAGTTGAAAGGAGAGGCAATAGATGGCAAACAACATAATCTATAAAGTCAATTCGATCAATCTTCTTTATTTAGATTTCTTGGGTTTTGGTTAAGAGTTTGATATAAGAGGAATCAAAATTTAATGATTAATTTTTAAAGCATTTATTTGTTATCTTAGTGACATATACTTGCATTTTTTGTTTTTTTTTTCTTTTTTTTATAAAAAAAAAAACTAAAGGCATTACTTCATTACAGATAAATCAAACAGTACAGTAGTATTCGCCGTCGGAGATAGCGTATCCAACCAAACAGTTTTACCAACCGTCCTAGGTTATAACACATGAGCTAAGGCATAAGCCACACAATTGTTAATGCGACTCGTATGAGACCAAACAACTAAACGAAAACCATTTTTTTGGTTAAATTAAATTAAATTTGACATGCATGTTAACATCATTAGATGACAAAAGAGCTTCAACTACTAAAGCCTAAATAAAGGGGAAATAAAAGGAAGAGCACAATATAGATGGCAATGTCATTGCTTTGGTGAAAGAATACAATGCCTTTGACATAAACACATAGGGATCCCAATCAATTGGTCCACATTACTTTGACATGCATGCATCATTTGTTGCATATGATAGAATGATTTTTTTCAAGCCGTGATAGAAATTGTTATGTGAATGACATTTTCCCATATAATTGGGAGTTTTTTTTTTTCATTTGAAGTGTGTCTATTTTTCAATTATATACCCCTTATATTTTGGGAATATTTTTACCGTAATTCCTTAAGGTTTTGGCTAATTTTACATAATTAGTATCCTGAATTTTTGAATAATTCCACTTTGATGTCTGAGATTTGACTTATTTCTCAATTTAGTGACCTAGAACTCATTACCAAATATGGAGTATATGTTTTCACATACTAACTTTTTTTGCTCGAAAAATTGTGAAATTATCACATAATTTGTACAAGTAATTAATTAGTGATTTTTTAGTTTTCTTTACAATGTTGGAAAACATCATAAAATAACATTTGACTATATTAATTTTTGTAGGTCGCCAAAGTTAGACTACTTTCTAACCTCGGGTTCTCGGTAAATAACCTAAATCTCAAGGCACATAATTATCTCCAAATATCAGGGTAACAAAATAGAATTAGCTTAAAATTCAGTCACCAAAGTAACAATTTATTCTAAAGTTTAAAGAGGAAGGATAGCATATAATTACATGCATGATGATAGAATGAGTCACATTTATGTATTACACCCACGCCTAAATTAAACAAGACTAACTCAACCTCGAATAATAATAATAATAATAATAATAATAATAATAGTACTTGTATTATTTTTGGAGCGTGAATCATAATGTGTGTGTAAAATTATGCATGCATGATAGCGTAGGATACCATGTTGTCATATCACAAAAATAATGATTCAAACCAAATTAAATGACAAAGTGATAGAGATTGAAGTAAGGAATATTTTCAGAATCCTGTTGTTTAGCAAATTGTGGCCCTAATTTTGAAAAACAAGCAAAGCAAAGTTTCATTTGATGTGCATTTCTCTTTAATTACCAGCTGTACTTATCACACTTCTACATTACTTTTATAAAAAAAAAAAAAAAAAAACAACATATCCCCAAGTATATCAAATTGGCTCTATTTTTCTTATAGTACGATTTTTTTTTAGAAGACGTTTGTTTTCTCATTTAACGGTTTGAGAGTTATTTACCTCGAGATTGTGCGTTCTGTACACTGAGCATGTCACCTCGTAAAAAAGGTGGTTGATTTGTTATACGTGTTTTAGGGGTTTATTCAGTCTACATTAAAGATAACAGTAGCTTGTATTGTAACCCATGCATGTACGAGAATAACGAGATGTTTTATAATTTAGTGGAGAGTTAAAATATAAGAACATCATGTATATATTAGAGTATAAAATCAATTTTGTGACTCCAACCATCACTTTAAGGTTTTGGTTGAGATTGATATCGGGACGAGTAACGAAAGTCGATTCAAGGATGATGCCGAAAGAGGCTAGTAGTTATTCTTATGATAATAGGTTTGTAGATAAAGGTCCAACCCTTACGTGAATCAGAAGTCCGATGGTATAAGCAAAGGTGAATAATAAGGTTGATGATCAATAATTTATTCTGTGGGGACTTGATGAAGAAGATGTTGTTATTATTATTGTAAAGCTAAAAGCGTGAATTTTAGATGAAAAGAAAAATGGTCTCTGGAATCACAAAAAGAGGTCCATAAAAGAATAAGTCACACCACTCCATCAAAGTATATGCATTTTAGTTGCTTCCTATACAATAAAGTAAATTAAAGAAATAAATGTTACTTACTGAAAATGATGTGAGCTCTATGTCACCATTAACCCTATCAATTTCACCTCTTAATTACTTCTAAGTTACCAATTACCATGGCCGATTTTAAAGATGCATGTCTAGGTAATGACACTTGTAAGGAGGAGAATGAAAATCCGACTTTAATTTTAATAACGATGCGACACATAACAAAATCGTGGTTCTGATACCAATATATCATGGTTAAATGTTTAATGAAACATCCATAATGTCTTGATTATCGAAGTGACACGGGTTGTATTCAGCTCAAATAAAATGATAATTAACACGCCATAGGGTGAAACCGAAATTCCGGCATTTCGATATCATGCTACAACGTAGAGAGCTGGTAAATGTGACAAAACCGAAAATGTTGCAAACCGACCCGTCACGACCCATAATCTGACAAAAGCCCAACTGAGGTAGCTCGAAACCAAATCGAACCTACCTAGATGACTTGTAACCTGAGTCGATCAAATACTTTTTTCAAACTGACTCGACAATTGCTTGACCCGGCAGATAACCCAAAACTGTTGATATGAAAGATTACACGACATTATTCAGTTGAAAATTAATGCCCTCGTCATTGACGAAAAAGTCAAAGCAATATCCTGATAGTGATCCAAATTCAACTCGAACCAGTAAAATAGTCTGAAAAAATTAGCCGGTAGTAATGAATTAATGAGCCAAACCAGACAAAACCTACCCATAACTAACTTAACTTGACAAATTATTAGAATGACTGATATTGTAATGACTAACACGATAAAGAACGGAACCGACCAAAACCTGGCTCAAACGCAGCCCAACCTGACAACGACTCAAAATCGACCTGTCCTAAGCTAAAAGTTGCCTTGACTGAAACGCTATGTAAGTAACCCAACTCAAACCTAAACAAGATATAACCATAATTCGACAACAAACCCGATCGAGTCCAATCTTACCCGATTACCACCTCTACTAGTAACAACAAGGTGACATAATCAGCCAATCAAGTGACGTAGTACGAAACGAGTGGTGGAGCACAGAAATTGATATAATTGGCATGCCAAAACTAACAATGAACATGATCGATTAATTACAAGTTTACAACAAAGGAAAGGCTAAAGTAGGTACAATAATATTTCTGACAAAATATAAGGTGGATGCCAGAAACATATAAAGAGAAAGTCAAAGTAAAAGCTGAGATTAAAACCCCTCCCAAGTTTTAATAAGTAGGTGGGTGTTTTTTGAAGATTCCTGAAATATGCCTAACTTTTTTCAGTCTTATCAACTTAACTCATTACTAATTCCCACCTACTCTTATCATCTTTTTCATATATCACGACAATTTAAATCAAGTTTATTGCACGTACTGTTCCCTCTCAAAACAAATTCCAGAATCTTTGTAAATAATAATATCGGAATAAGTCTCCCTTAAAGGAAGATAATGGATGCCTGATTCATTAATCAATCAACGTATATATACAATGTTAGTATCCTATAATTTAGGAACTAAATAACTACTAGCTATAAATAGGCTAATTAGATAATTATAATTTAGGCAAATTAATCAAAACTATTATATAGTAAAAAATTTACATATATTTACTAATATTCTATCACACTCCCGCAGTCGAAACGGGAGGAGAACGAACATTTAGACTGTCTCGAAAATCATCAAAAGGACCAACGGAAGACCCTTGGTAAAAATATCGGCAATTTGATAGCGAGACGAAATATGATGCACTCGGACTTCACCTCTTTCACCCTTTTCACGCACAAAATGAATGTTCATCTCAATATGTTTTGTGAGTTGGTGTTGAACTGGATTCCCGGAGAGATATATAGCACTCACGTTGTCACAATAAACGAGAGTAGCTTTGTTCATCGAAACATGGAGCTCGACAAAGAGATTACGGAGCCAACACGACTCGGCCACAACTAAGGCAACTCCACGATACTCGGCCTCAGCGCTAGACCGTGACAAAGTAGGCTGACGCTTAATTAGAGGTCCACGAAATCAAATTGTCCCCTAAATAAACACAATATCCAGATGTCGACCCTCTCGTATCTGGACACCCACCCCAATCCGCGTCAGTATAGGCCGTGAGTTGCTTAGAGAGTGATTTACGAATCCATAAACCACGAGCAAGACTTCCTTGAAGATAGCGAATTATCCGTTTAAAAGCGGCCATGTGACATTCCATGGGATTGTGCATAAACAAGCACACTTGTTGAACGACATAAGAAATATCCGGTCTCGTAAAGGTGAGATACTGTAGAGCACCGACAAGACTTATATATTGGGTAGGGTCCGAATAAGGAGTGGTGGAAGACGAAGCACTAAGCTTTGGCTTCGTATTAACTGGGGTAGCAGCGGGTTTACAATTTGACATATCAGCACGATCAATAATTGACTCCGCATACTTAGATTGTGAAAGAAGCATACAGGTTTTATCACGTGTGACCGCAATTCCGAGAAAGAAACTCAATGTACCGAGGTCCTTCATAGCGAATTCCGATTGTAGTTTGCTCATAATAGCAGCACGGAGAGATTCAGTGAAACATGTGAGAATGATATCATCGACATATAATAATAAGTACGACAAATCCGTACCTTGTCGAAGAATAAACAATGAATGGTCCACTTTGCTATGTATGAAACCAATTTGAGCAATGTAGTCGGCA
>JAOWBH010004021.1:0-16525 GCA_028566215.1 Silene coronaria
GTTGTATTTGTTCTCTTGCTACATTATCATCCAACTTTCTTTAAGACAATAAAGATTAAGTTGAAAAATTTTAAAAAAGTACCTAATTCACCCCCTCCCCCTCTTAGGTACAAGGAATCCTAAATCCTTCAGTGGCGGATCAGTAGGCAAAGCGACCAAGAAAGATCAACAGTCGACTGATAAAGAGCAAGCATAGATAGAGCACACAAGATACGTGATGATTACCTGAAAATATAAGCTTGATCATATATATCACTTGTATCCCAATTCACAAGTCGACTGATACGAGGTATTATACATAATGCTAGTCTTCAAACTAATATAACGCTCATACATCAGTGCTTTTTTTACAATACAGTTTTGTCGGCCTCATGCTTGTATCACGGGCTTGACGGATCTTGTAAAAAAGGGCACGAGGATAGCAAGCAAAATTGCTATTATGTTTAGCACAAGTAGAGACTAACCGGAAATAATTATCGCAAAAGTAAATGTCAAGCTTCTTGCGAGCAACTTTACGAATGAGGAAATCAATTTCTTTTTTTGTTGTTTGGTACTCATTTTTCTCCAAAGAGGAGGAAAAGGATAACAATAATGTAATCAACAAGAAACAAACAAAAGATTAATTCTTTAATTTATCTCTACAATTTACCCGGAATTGAGAAAACATGACTCTGATTAAACAAGAATCACACACAAAAATCAGGAGAAATAAGCTCCTTAGGCATGGCTCGACAAATGTAGTTGTTCCGAATAAAGCAACATAATATCATGACAAAAATAAAGATGAAGCATTAAATGAGGAACATACATGGCGATGGTTACAAGCCTAACATAAGCTGTAAGTTTTATGTTTGAATGCTTGAATATATTTCATTGATATGCAAGGTATATATATACAATTACAATGCATGAAACATGGAAAACAAAATCTACCCTAGACAATATGTGCAAGAAAGTAATCTTCCCTAAGTACGTTTTTCCTAAATACAATATACGTTTTCCTAATTACAATATACAATAATTATTTACGAGATTCCGAAGACGGAATATCCTTTACATAAGCAACAAGCTTATCACCAATTTCGGCAAAAATATCAAGAAGTGGTGACAACCCCTCTTGAATATCCGTCTTCTTCTCCAAGGAATTCACTTCATGGTAGAGCATGCCAAATGGAGATAACCCGCCTTCTGGAGGTACCATGTTTGTCGACAAGAACAGCTCAGGAACAACCAAAAATAGAACAACTATCTGGATCAGTTGCCCCTTATATGCATAGTCGACAATGTTTGCCTGACACGCTCTTTTTTTTTTAGAATGCTGCACTAGCAGCTTTACAACTTCCAAACTATCTTTCTATAGCCAAGTCCAAACATTCCAAAGACGGGTAAAAACAGAATCTGTAATAATTTTGTATGACGGAAAAGAAAAGGGTATGTATATATCAAAGATTAGAAGACAAACCTCAAAATGATAAATATGACAAATTAAATGGAAGAGTGATCTATTTAGGGTCAATTAAGGATTAGTCTTGAGATATTTAAACATAGTTCGTCTTAAATATCCGAACATTAATTAGATTATTTTGAGAAATGTATACTAGTGAACGTAGTATGTAGGATTGTTTAAGAAGGAGAAATTAAGCTATCCTTTCAACAACTACATCAATAGGAGTGGGTTGTTTTAAATTCAGACGCGGATAATCACACGTGACATCAACTGTAACATCCCCGATTAACTAAGAGTCGTTAGAAGACATTCTCAATTATATGGGTCTGTTACCATCTCGGTTGCCCGAGGTAGTGAATAACAAAAGACAAAAACGATACAAGGTACTTTAATCTTTATTACAATGGTATAACTAATTCCGTTTTACACTACCTTACAAATTACAACTCTAAATACAATATGATCAAATTCTACAATGAAAGTCTTAAACTGAATCAACTGCAATGTTACTCGTCACATCCCGGTCCCAGCTTCCGTGCCGATCATACAAATCAAGATCTGTTATATTAACAGTTTCCCATTTGACCGAAAATATCAAATACTTCATCACGGGCCACCACAATTAAAGATGGTGACATTTACAAAGACACATACACGTCAACCACTTGTTGGGTAGGGACTAAACAAACAACATTAAATATTAATATACAATCTCAGCACATGAGAACAACAATTATTAGCAGTCACATACTTCCTCCATTCAACTTCACTCTACCTATTTGCTTTTTCACGTTTGTCAACGCGTGTTTTGTGAGCTAAATATCGTTAGCTACGTATTTGCAAAAATTATAAACGTTAGATATTTTTAATATACTCGTGAAGACGAATCAAACAAGATCACACATGAATATATTTTCAATTATGTATCGAGAGAAAATCGAAATTGAATACTAATTTGTGAATAGTGTACAAAAATGAAATAGGTAGAGTAGAGTTGAACGGAGGAAGTACCAACTAACAATATTATTAAAACATTAGCAGGACCACTCAATATCACATACTGTCACAATAGCACACCATCACATCTTACTAACATCATCACAGACCAAGTTAATGGCTTTAGCATCTCGGACCAAATTAACGGCATTAGTATCACAGACTAAATTAACGGCAATAAACTTACAGACTGACTTAACAGCATTAGTATCATCCCCAATCCCGAATGTGCACATCCCTCCTACGGTGGGTCCTTAAGAGGAGAACAATGAGGCGGCATCCATGATCAATGGAGCCAAGATCGACCTCTCCAGGTGATCCCCAGAATATTACAGAGCCCAAAGGCCAGTTTCAAAAATCAACATAAACATTACTACGGAGCCCGAAGGCCATCATCATATCAACCCAACTTCACAACACAACCATATAAATCATATCCTTCATTATTGAACATTCACAATCATACGATACAATTATAAAACAGTATGCAATATCAAACTCGACAACAACAACAATCTGTCACTTAAAGCCAAGTTGTCGATCGACCAGTATACCACAAGTCGATCGACAAAGGTACATGTCGTCGATAGACAACCTCGTTAGATATTCAGCAAATCTCATCATACGATCATCCAATTACGATATTCATTTATCTCAAATTAGGATATGAATTATATACAAAAATAAGGCTAAGTAGGGTATCCCAACCTTTTAGGTATTTCCTCCGCGCGCACAATTTATACAACAATATAGCATGATCCATCTACGAATTGATCGCCTAAATAACAGGTAATAATATACAATTAACCACAAATCAATTACAATAGCCATGATCAAATCCCCAAATCTCGTCCTAAGTCCTTGGTCATAGCCAGTCAAAAAGTGTCATGGTGGTCAACTGTTAAACTAAGAAAGCGAGAGAACGTGAATAACTAGTATAGTCATAGATCGATATGTACTTACAAGGATTGAACATGAAGGATGATCAACTCATATGTGTCTTCTTCTCTTCTTTCTTCTCTCTTATGTATGTGGACTAGGATTTGTATGTAGGATGAGTAAATGTGTATTAGCTTTGATAAAGTAAGGTATTTATATGTTTAGAGTAGGCTAGGTTCATTAAGAAATAAATTAGGAAGGTAGGATTTATGTTTAATAGGTCGTTGTGTATGCGTCTACTAGCTGTCGATCGACCAACCTCTATAACAACTCAAAATCACACGCCAGCCTGTTTGTCGATCAACACAACACTAACTGTCGATCGACCAACCACCACCGTCTATCGATATACCTTAACTTGTCGATAGATGCTCAGTACTATCTCATTAGACAAGATCACTAGACATAACACAACACAAGCTCGCAAGACAAGGACATTAGACTTATATATGTTACACATTGCTTGTCATCCTTATAAATTACGGGGTATTACAATCTCTCACCCTTAAAAGGAACTTCGTCCTGAACTTCGCGCATACCACCCAAAACAATACTTATCACATGCCAATGAAGATGTTATAGCCGCCAATACCATTTCTTACTCAAATATTATAACAAGGATCATATATCCTCACATCAAATCTCATTATTTAGAAAGTATATATATCAGTAATATAAAAATCCGAAAATTAAAACATAGAAAACAAAAAAAAAACAAAAAAAAAAAAAACATTCCGGTAGTATCACATTCGACTCCCCTAAAAACAAACTTCGTCCCAAAGTTTCTACATAACACTTTGATAAATGCTATGAGTCTTACGAAATCATACAATTATCAACTTACCCAATTCACCTAATCAATAATCAACCTATTAGTCTAGTTAATTGCCCCTCTCCCCATTTCCTTGCACTATACTAGGTACTTCAGCTAATTTCCCACCATTGCTTTGGTCACCACCATTACCTTGTCTCTAAGATGAACCATAGCTTCTCTATAACTTTGACTATTATTGTAGCTTCTTTTATTATTCTATTGTTCCACTTTCCTGTTGCTTCCCACACTCGGTGCTAGAGTCTGATAGCCCCCGTGGTTACTTCCTATGTCCCCGTTCCTGAGCTTACTCCTAAATTATATGCTCTATGACCTCGCTTCCTATCCCAAAACATGTCACAAGGTACCCCTCACAACTCTTACTCAGGTGATTATCATCACATTTGGTACAATGATACACTCGTTGGTCCATACTTTGACCCCAAGTTTTAATTGATTGCACTCAAGCACTAAGGTTAATCCCACTAGAAGAATAAGATTTAGTCTTGGTGTGACCTCCCTTCTTACCACTATTCACACTCCCCTGAATGACATTTTCCACCTTTCTCTTCTCTCCCATTTCTTTCTTCTGCTCCCTCATCATTAAAGTTATTCTCTCGACATGATTAGACCTATGATTGACCTCCTTCACATCTGATGGCTCCCCAGTTGGAAATCTCTTATGTATCTCTAAGGTCAGTCCCTTCTCAAATATTACCACCTTAATCTCCTCACTCAGGTTCAGGTCAGACACATACTCTGCAAATTCCATAAAACGGTTATGATATTCCTCTATTGTCATCCCCTCAGTCATTATAAATGTATCGAACTCCAACCTCATTCTGCTTCTAATTTGCTCGGGCACAAACTCATTCCTAAGCATATTCTTAAAACCAGTCCAGTGAACATGATTCTCATTACGCTCTTTAAAAGCTTCTCTAATTTCCTCCTTATTACGACTCCATCATAACCCGCATTTCTCCTCAAATAAAATGAAGCCTGATCCACTTGTAATGAGCCGGATAACCTGATAGTTCAAAAATATTATCAAACTCTCTGCACCAATCTCCCAACAATGAGGGTTGTCCTAATCATCATGCTTCGTAGGGTTATGACGAGCAATCACGTTACTCATCTTTGATGCATCGACCTCTTTTGACTTATTAGCATTCTGTAAAGCAACTGTTAAAGCTTTCTAGCAATCTATTGATCTTTTCTGGGATCATGTTGGTAGCAGCCGATGATGGGGTTGCTTCATTCTTGGCCATTACATCTTTAATAAATAAGGAATACACGTAAGCATAAAGATCAATACAAGCACGAAGGTAACATATGCAATCAACACCCAAAACAGGTCTGTTCGAACGAGCAAAAGCATTTTGCTCGATCGAGTCAATGGTGCTCGACCACGTAGAAGATTTACTCGATCGAGTTGGGGTCAAATTTGTACCAGTCCACTTCTAGAATTCCACATACAACTTTCTCAAATCGTGATTATCATACCAAATTCACACTTATGCATATAAATCATCTTTAGGCAACTCATAACATCATATAAACTATATGTTTACATTATAATCACGCTTTTCATATCTCTAGACATGTATTACTAATTTCATAAAATTTACATGTAACTCCATATCTCAATCTAACATATTTCATATATGTACATAATTCTATGAATTAACATGTCAAGTTCATTACCCACATATTCTCATATTCACATATTCACATCTTATAACCATTTATACAACAACCAGTCCGACATAATAATTACTTTTACAAAGACTCCTATCGTACTTAACAAATGAATTTTTCATATTATCCAATCACCTTTCAAACACACATAGCATGTCATACTATTCCATTATAATTACCATTCACATCAAAATAAGTAACACGTGTACTAATATAACAATGTAAACTAAAATCTCAACATTCTCATACTCCACCTTATTCAAAACATCATATATCATCATTTCAACTACATGCAATCGCATCACGCCCGCTTCTTTCTCATGTGAATATTTAAACTTCCAACAGTTCACATATATTAACAACATGCTCATCACAATCTCATTAGACCCAAAGCAACCAATTAGACACATGACCTGATACTCTAACTACCCAATCTCTTTACACTTCTCGAGGTTACCGATTTAAAACTGAAAGGGCTACGGTACGAATAAGGCGTGCTTTCCTAACCGTACTAAGAGAGGCTTCTAACAGTTTCTACCCAAGGTTCAATTTATTAGACACATCCTAGGTTTATTAAACTCATTTGTTTAGGCCTAGGATAGTTTGCTCTAACACCACTTTATAACACCCTCGTTCAACCAAGAGTCATTAGCAATGCATTCTCAGTTAAATGGGAATGTTACCATCCCGATTGCACGAGGTAGTGAATAACAAAAGACAAAAACGATACAAGGTAATTTAATCTTTATTACAATGCTACAAATAATTCCGTCTTACACTGACTTACAAATTACAACTCTAAATACTATATGATCAAATACTACAGCGAAAGTCTTAAATTGAAATCAACCGCTAAGTGGTAATAGCTACTCCAACGTTACTTGTCATGTCCCAGTCCCAGCTTCCATGCCGATCTTACAAATAATGACCTGTTATATTAACTACTCTCCATTTAACTGGAAATATCAAATAGTTCATCAAGGGCCACCACAATTAAAGATGGTGACATTTACAAAAACACACATACACGTCAACCACTGGTTGGGTAGGGACTAAACAAACAACATTAAATATAAATATACAATCTCAACAACAAACATTAGCAGTCATATACCAACTAAAAACATTATTACAACATTAGCAAGACCACTCAATATCACAGACTGTCACAATGGCACACCATCACATCTTACAAACATCATCACAGACCAAGCTAATGGCTTTATCATTTCCGACCGAATTAACGGTATTAGTATCACAGACCAACTTAATGGCATTATTATCATTCTTAGTCATGAATGTGCACATCCCTCCTAAGGTGGGTCCTTAAGAAGAGAATAATGAGGCGGCATCCATGATCAATGAAGCCAGGAACAACCTCTCTAGGTGATCCCCAGAATAATTACATAGCCTAAAGGCCAGTTTCTCAAATCAACATTACATTACTACGAAGCCTAAAAGTCATCATCATATCAACCCAACTTCACAGCAAAACCATATAAATCATATCCTTTATTATTTAACATTCACAATCATACGATACAATCATAAAACAATGCGCAATACCAAACTCTGCCACAACAACAATCCGTCACTTAAAGCCATGATGTCGATCGACCAGTATGCAGCAGGTCGATCGACATAGGTACATGTTGCGACACAGGTACATATCAAGTTAGACCGTCAGCAAATATCATCATACGATCATATAATTATGATATTCATACATATCAAGTTACGATATGAATTATTTACAAAAATAAGGCTAAGTAAGGTCCCTATCTTTTAGGTATTTCCTTCGCGCACAAAATTTATACAACAATATAGGATGATCTCTCTACCAATTGATCACCTAAATAATAGGTAATAATATACAATTAACCACAAATCAATTACAATAGCCATGATCGAACCAAATCCAGTCCTAGGTTCTTGGTCATGGCCGATCAACAAGTGTCACGGTTTTTAACGGTTAGTCTAGAAAAGCGAGAGAACGTGAATAACAACTTATAGTCATAGATAGATATGTACTTACAAGGATTGAACGGAAGGATGATCAACTTCTATGTGTCTTTTTCTCTTCTTTGTTCTCTCTTTTGTAGATTAGAGTTTGCAAGTAGGTTGAGTAAAATTGTATTAGGTTTGATAGAGTAAGGTATTTATATGTTTAAACTTTAGAGTAGGCTTGGTCAATTAAGAAATAAATTAGAATGCTAGAAATTACGTTTAACAGGTTGCTGTGTATGTGTCTATCAGCTATGTCGATCGACATACTTCTAGATATCGATCAACCAACCTTTATAACCACTCAAAATCACACGCCAGCCTATTTGTTGATCAACACAACACTGACTGGCGATCGACCAACCACCACTGTCTATTGACATACCTTACCTTGTTGATAGACGCTCATCAATACTATCTCGTTAGACAAGATCACTAGACATAACACAAGCTCACTTGACAGGGACATTAGACTTATACATGTTACACATAGCTTGAGGAGCCTTAAATATCCGCCTTTATCATCACCGTAAAGGCCTTTCCATAAATTTATATACAGGTTGTTCGGCTTTTTAAAGAGGTCTGCACGACGAAGATAGCAGATAGGCTAAGAAGCAAAAGCCGCAATATGACATCATTTAATGAATATAAATATAAATGGTGTCACAAAAAACACGAAAACTAAATATATAAACACAAATTCGTTTCTAAGGCGGCCTACTTGGTCCATGATGGTCGTTGGTGTCGATTACAATAGAAGAAAATATAAAGTGATTATGTAGCATACTACAAACTAATCTTTTTAAGTCTCAAATTAACGCTCATGAAATACCCATAATTCAACATAATTAGGTTGTGTCCAAGTGTATGTCTGTGGATGTAACACCCCCATTTATTCAGGAGCCTTTAGCAAGACATTCTCAAGTATATAAAGGTGTTACCATCCCAGTTGCCTAAGGTAGTGAATATAAAAGACAAATAATCGCAAGATATTTTAAATAAATATAAAGGTCAGCCTTAAAAGTTTTATTACATAAATTCACAAAAGAATAATTGTGATAAATAATTACAAGCAGCAGCGGAAAAGAAAAACTAAAATTGTTCAATCAATCTAAATGATAAGTTAGACTCCAGGGTAATCGTCATCTCTCGTGCCAATCCCAACTCCCAGCATCCAAGACAACTACTAAATTACCTGTTTGTTATTGACTGTTCCCATTTAACCGGAAATATTAAATGGATCGACACAGGTCACCATCAATTAAAGCAGGTGACAATTTTATTTTGATAACTGAAACAAACACGTCAACCAAAGGTTGAGTAGGGACAAATCAACACAACATTACATAATACAGAAATCTCATAGTCAATAATATATACAATGCAATTCCAAGATTTTAGTCACCACCATAATACATCATTCTCATCAACATAACTCCACCATCTAAGCTCAACGATCAACTTTATGCTGCCTCAGCTCCGAATGTTCACATCTCCCTAATAGTGAGCCTACTAGAGAAGAGACTCTGAGGGACAGCTAATAATCAACTGACACCACAAGGACTAGCGGTTGCCCAAACTGGTCCCTTTAAATAGTACATCAAGGACTAGCGGTATATCGGTCCCTTCAATAAAATAACTCACAAGGACTTGCGGTTTACGGTCCCTTGTATCAAATACAATATCTACCAATACTCAGGTAGCCAATAACGTTCATAGCTAACACAACTCCACATCCATAATCACTTGTCACAATATAAATCAACCACATATACGTAAACAATTCACAACCACTTAAATAATAAGTTAAGTAGGATAATCTCTACCTTTTCCCAATCCAAGTACAACAATCAATCTTAATAACAATCTTATACCAATCTCAATACCTACAACATACAATTCATAGGATTACTACAAATTCTACCCAATTCTATGTCTAGGATTAGTATATAATGAAACTAGAATGATAATTAAGGAGGTTACTGACTAAATTAATGATTAAGAAGGTGGTTGTAACAACTTACGATGATCAAGACTCGATCTTGTTTGCTAGATGTGATTTCCCCCAATTTGATTGTTAATCTCCCTTCCTCTCTTCTCTCTATTTTTATTTGTGTGAATAAGTGTTTACAACCTGATATTAGGATAGTATTTATGGTATTTAGGAAACTTGCAATTATATTAAGTAAAATAGAATTAGGGAAAACAGTCAAAACAATGTTGGACTCCACGTATGATCCCGGCACACGCGTGAACCCGGCCATCCCTGCCCAGCCTAACTTCAAACTATCGCCATCTATTCATTACCATTTAGAATAAAGTTTGTAACCATGCGTTGGAAAGCTAAGAGAATAAGCTTTCCCCTCTAATTTGAATCACCCTCATCGGAGCTCTACAACTCAAGATATGACCGATTAAATATGTCCCTGAAACAAGACATCACATTTCCAAGTATGCCACATTTGTTCAAGCTTCCTAATAGTCCTTCAAAGTCTACCATGTACTTAGACACACATCAACGGTCCTATAACCTTAGAATATGAGGGATATTACAGTGGAGCGATAACTAGTCCGAATCTAATCAAATTAGGCTGCACTTCGTCTTTTGGAGTAGAGTTTTATAGTAAAGCTTAAACCCATATAAATGTATTCCGTTTTCCCATAAAAAATTGTTAGTGATTTTGATCATTTAAGCCTATCCGGGTTTTTAAACTGAAATGGGTATGAGCTTGTGATCAGTATAATATGTGTTAGGGGATGCAGGGTGCACACTCATATAATTGGATTATCGAGTTCATGAGTTAAAGTGGGCAAACTAATGATGGATGATATTTTCATGTGTTTTAGGGATTTTTTTAATTGTAAACATGGGATGTTACGTCCCCTATCGGGATTAGACACTTGGGTCGATAATGAATATACTTAGAAAAATTTGCAAACCAAGGATTTATATGGGGATAACTTGTTATGTCCTCGTTTAAGGTTCGGTAGTGGTAGCTCCGATTGGAGTTGCCTTCCACTACTCGTAGATAAACAATTCTTGGAAGTAAACGACTACGTCCCCGATCGAAGTTGGTTCCCCGACCAGGGTTGATATATTTTATACGTGCAATGTTTGCTTGAGTTTGGCGGCTCTTTGTGATGTTGGTTCGTTTAGGTACAAATATCGTATCGTATGTACGTAAATTTGTATCGGGTACGTGGAAATACGTATACCAAAATCATATATAGTATTGAATACATATAACAAAACCGCATCGTATATTTTTGGCCACTTCTAAAGACGAGCATATCCGTCTTAAGCTTAAGACGAGTCAAGTTGTTTAGATAAAAAAAAAAAGCAGAAAGAATACGGGAAAACAAAAAACTTATATTATATGCACAAGTGGATAGTTTCTTGACCCGTTTAAATGTTATGACGTATATATCCGTCTTTAAGCAAACTAGGCCATGTTCATTCTGGCTTAATTTCAGCTTATTTCAGTTCAGCTCAGCTCTATTCAGTTATGTTCATCTTCATACAGTCCAGTTCGGCTCACCTCTTCACAAATTAACTTTTAAGCCATGCTTTTTCTACCTTAATTTTAGCTCAGCTTTATCCTGTACAGTTCAACTTCACTCACTTTAGTTCATCTCATCACTTCACAAATTAACACTTTCGTTACGTTCTTTTGGAATTAATTTTACCTCTATAGACACTGGTGTCTGCACCTTCCAGAAGCCACCCAGTGATTATTGGACCGCACGTAGGATATGTAGCTATTTTATGACGTTTTGTAAATCTTTTAACAAACATTAACGCAAAACATTTGTCTCTACCCCTTAGTCTTCATCTACTTTTTAATACAGTCGTATTGACATTAAGTAGAGACAATTCGGAGTCTGGGCCATAATCCGTCTCTATTTTCAGATTCTGTCTCATCCAGTTGGAATATCTGAAATCGTCACAAGATATTTCTTAGAGTTTGAGTTCGACACACATATCATGGCTCTATAATAAAAAAATCAAAATCTATAACTTACACGGAATCGACGTCTATGCGCTTTCTTGAGTCAAAAGAAACCTCCTCAAAAGAGAACACATTCCCTACTGCGCCTCTTAGGGATAAGTCACACCAATTGATGCGCTTCTTCTAAGGATTTCTCTACTGCAGTATCCTATGTTTGCCCGTTCTTGATTTGCGTAGTTATAAATAGATCTTTGGTCTTCATATTTGGTACGCGAGTGTCCATCTTTCTCTTCTCTCTCTCCATTCTACAGCTTTGCTATTTCTTTTTGACATCTGCGTGCTTGATCAATCGACCACGTAAGCCGATTCCTATTGTGGTACCCATCACGTTTTGCATAGACGACCAAATTTGGCCAACTACACTCTAATCAATCACTAAATCAATAATTTAAATTCCTTGAGAAATCAAGGGCACTTTCACTTTGCATAGTTCGAGTTAACACTAAAAGCCGACTTAGTCAAATCTCGTGACGCTAACATATAAGTCTGTGGGTGTAATAACTCATTTAATTATGTTTTTATCATTTTCTGTACCTTTTATATACGCATGTACATGATATATATGATGCCAACTCACCTTCAACCGTCCGTAAAAATTTTGTTTTAAAATCAATATAGCAAACAGATTATATCAGACATCTAAAGAAAACGAATCAAGTGATGCGCCCTTTAGAAGAATCGCAGCACCCGCTGCGTTTTTTCTAAAGGGTTGTTCTTATCACTAGCTCATTTCTTTCGTCTCAGTTTGCGTGCCTGATTCTTTGTCGATCCGGAGATTATCTAGATCCAAGGAAAATATGTTTTCTTCTTTTATTTTCTAAATCCTTTAATTTTTATTCATTAATTGATTTCAAAGTTTTGTTCTTTATTTCATTTTAATTCGACTTAGATTGCTAATAATTGATATTTGTCGATATAATTTGTCGATTTAAACTATTTTATATCGACAATCATATATTAAGAGGCATGATATTTAATATTAGATTTTCGGAAAATTCATGTGGTACCCTTAAACCTTGTCATTTTGCATGTGGTACCCAACTTTTTAAGTTTGTGCATATGATAACCTTGAGGTTTAATTTTCATGTACGACATGTTCTTTTTATTTTTCTTAAAAAAAATTGATTGACCATAAATCATAGACCATAAATAGAAATGGCTAATTTTTTCTTTTAAATTAATTATCTCGTTGAGAACTATAGTTTGATAAAACAAAAAATGGACCTTCGGAAATTTAACATCGAAGTTATAGTCGATTTTAAGTTTTCGTGACAAAAAATCCCTGAAAAATGTTAGTCTACAAATTTTTTATTTTTTCAAATCATAGATTATGACAAGAAAATGTGTTTAGAACAAAAAATTGGCCGATTCTGAACTCCGTAAATGGGTTATTGTAATACTCTGTATTTCTATGCTAGATTACTCGGTCGAGTGGAGTGCACTCGACCGAGTATGGTGGTTGTGTGGCATTGGTTGGCTAATGGAGTGTGTTTACTCGGACGAGTACTGGAGGTACTCGACCGAGTAGGCTGCACTCAGTCAAGTACGGTTTGTACTCGACCGAGTGCCGGTCTATTTATCATAATGCGAGTGGTTTGATTAGTGTGATTACGGGGTTATTATAAATCATTTCATTCATCGTTAAATCATTTCAGAACCTTAATCAGTTTCATAATCCCCTCCCTAATCATTCTAATCACCACTTAAGCAAGGACTACCTTTCGGTGTCGGGATTTCATCATTCGTTGCGTCGATCATAGTGTAAGTTCCGATCTTTATTATCCTGTTTATGGTGTCTTAACCCTAATTTGGTTTGAATTAAAGGGTTTGATAGTTTGATTATGTAGTAACGATAGATCATTATTGTTATAGTTGGTGACTTCGTAGTGGACCATTTCTAGCCGTTGATTGTGTGCTTGTCGGATTGATTTCGAGGTAAGGTTTCCCTACTCAGTTACAATCACTATGTGGTATTGTATGATTTCATTATGATGATGATATGAGATCGTAATGATATTGGTAATGATGATACAATGTGATATTGAGTTTGTGAATCCATTTTCGGAAGATGAACTTCCCCCACATGAATCTCCATTTGTGGCTCCCATCACAAGGGGGATGTGCACATTAATGATCTGGGTTTCACTCTTAATGATGAGCGGGGATTTGGTGGCTAGGTTGCGGTCTCCCACCGGCTGGGGCAGATTACCCGTTGCGAAGGTAATCCATATTGCTATCTCTCGGAGTTTGGAGGATGGTTGAGATGGTTTGATATGGTGTATGTTTATGTTATTTGTTGTAGGTAGTGCTTATTAGTATGATGTACTAACCTTAGCGATAGTTTTTTGTTTCTTTTTGTTTATGCTTGATCCATTCGATATTGTCGGTGAATGGTGAGCATTGTCTTTAACATGTGATCATGTTTGATCTTATCATGGGGCGTGGATGAGAGTTCACCTGACTTTATCATTTGTTTAGCTTCCGCTGAGATTTTAGATATTGTCATTTCGGTTATTACAATTTTCATTCGGATTGTTTTGGTATTTTGGATCT
Source organism: Silene coronaria (assembly GCA_028566215.1). Taxonomy (NCBI): domain Eukaryota; kingdom Viridiplantae; phylum Streptophyta; class Magnoliopsida; order Caryophyllales; family Caryophyllaceae; genus Silene; species Silene coronaria. The sequence continues at coordinate 14,459 of JAOWBH010004021.1, forward strand.
TGTTGTAATCGACTAACTTTATTTGATTTAATAAATGTTTCATTAAAGTTTCGTTTGATATGTACTACCTCGGGCAACCGCGATGGTAGCACCCTTGTTTAATCGGGAAGGTCTTGTTAAAGGCTCATTGGTAAGTAGGGGTGTTACAAAGTGGTATCAGAGCAACGATTTGGGAACCTAAAACGAATTAACCAAATGAACGTAGGTGTGTCAAATAAAATGAGCCCGGATAGGGATTATTAGGAGTTACCGCTAAGATTTGGGAGACGTCCCGAGATCGCAACTTGCCATTTCACTCTCTAACTGGTCACATGGGTAGATATAGAAAGGGTTGTGAATGCTATGCTTATGTTTTGATTTATGTTGCCTTATTATTATCGCATGTCAAGTTGTAGTGGATGATAGATGTTTTCGTATATGCATGATGGTAATGGGATTGTTGATTGAGTAAGGATTTATATGATGTTGTGCGATGTGAGTATGATATTAGCGTGTTGGATTGTGATTTATATGCTGCATAGAGTACTTGATCATAGTATGATATTGCTTTTATGTCAAATTTTAGAGGATAAGGAGAGTATTCAGTATGACTCGACCAAGTAGGGTAGAGAACTCGACCGAGTACAGCGTACTCGACTGAGTGTCTCTGGCACTCGACCGAGTGTTGTTTAAATCTGGATTCTGCCAGCTACTGGAGTCATAACACTTAGCCGAGTATTTGGAGTACTCGACCAAGTGGCGTGTACTCGGTCGAGTGTCATATTGACTCGACCGAGTGTCTTTCCATGTGATTTTGAAATCAGTTCTGGAGTTAAGGTACTTGACCGGGTAAGAGAAGCACTCGACAGAGTGTTGAGGACTCGACCGAATGACAATCTGACTCGACCTAGAACGTTTTATGTGGCAATTTGATTCGATTCCGGAGTTGATGCACTCGACCGAGTAGTGGTTGATACTCGATCGAGTGTGTCGTACTCGATCGAGTGTACCATGGTACTCGGTCGAGTATCTCTAATTGACAGGCGTATATGTATGTTTTGATCTGTAAGCTATGTGCTTACGTTTATTTTGTTCTTGAAGCTCAAAATGCCGCAAAGGGATCAGCAATTGAGGTTATGGCTAGTGAGATGACGGTGGATGAGATTGTGAGAATGCTGGAGCAGAATGAATCATTGAAAGGAGCTCTTCAGAACGTGGCTAAGTCCAAGGAGGTGGTGCTGGATACAAACACCATCAGTAACTCTTTCGCTCGACTTCGTCCCACGAAGTATGGGGGGGCCGAACCGCCAAATAAGCTGGGAAATTGGATTCGCGAGATGAAGAACATTTTTATGTTCTTAACTATCCAGATAACTTCAAGACTGATCATGCTACCTTCAAAATGACTGATCAAACTTGGTTGTGGTGGCGCAAGGAGCGGCATGCGATGAGAGCATTCTATCGGGACGAGGGACTTGAGGCTATTCCTTGGACATAATTTCGTAGGGAGCTTCGAAACAAGTTGTCTCCGAACATGTGCATTCACAGTTGAAGGCTGAATTCGACTCGTTTGTCATGACTGATATAACCATTGCGGAATATTATGTGAAGTTTAATGAGCTATCATCCTATGTAGGAAGAGAAGGAACTAAGTCAACGGGTATTGGCTCTCAGGTTTGAGAAATGAATTACTTTGAAGATTCTACAAAGGTTACCAGCTGGGTTGAATACAGATCTGGAAGAGGTCTACGAGAGGGCTGAAAACGTGGAGAGATTGTCCAAGACGCTGAAAAGAGGGGGAACGTCAAGCGTAAGGCGGATAATAAGGGTGGTGGCTACTCGACCCATAAGCGGGGTAACTACAACCAAAGCAAATCCTATTCTAGAGGATCCAGTTTGTTGGAGTTCGTATCCTCCACAATAATGCGTCTACTTATTAAATCTCATTAAAGGAATATACTTGGGATTTATCTTATTATACTCGTCAGTTGATCAACGTATATCGGAAACGATCGGCCGACTAGGGTTACATGTTACTGTCGTATGACGATAGAGTTCAGTTGATCCCTTTCGGCCACACCTATATAT
>JAOWBH010004130.1:0-16522 GCA_028566215.1 Silene coronaria
ATTATTAAGATGCTATAGCCTATAAGCAGATATTATATGAGATGGAGACAAGTATGCATTCACAAATTTACGATATCAAAATTAATTAGTTGATAAAAGTGAGATTGAATCGCTTCTCAAACCTGTTTGTGAGTTCCAAAGATTGAAAATATGCATTAGTTGACCTGAAAATGACTCCAATAATGTTTAGCATAAACTTTCAATTTCTGATTGTTGTTTTAACGAATGTAAAGGGAATTGGTTTTCAACAACTGGTTAAAGACGCGATTCCGGTTAACCAAGAGGAAAATAAAAAGCTAGGTGATTATAAGTCAATAACACGGGAAAGCTTCTGAATCCTGTTAAGTAAGAAGTCACCCTGCTTGATCGTGGCTTGGTACAATGCGTTCTTTGCATCAGGACGGTTTGTCTCTAATACCCCTGCAACCTTGTCAATTTTGCAGTGTAGCTTCCCGGCTGCAATAAAGCGGGACAATTCCCTGTCGAAAACCAACGTTAAAAAAAAGTCAGATAAAAGATCAGAATATCAGATCACTTCATACCGACTTGTGAATAAGCAATAACAGCTATTGTCTCATTGAGAAACGCAGCCTGATGCTAAAAGTTTAAAAATTCTACTGATTAAAGGAAAGCCAAAAGATTAGTCCCATTCAAAAAGTTTCAAGAGCATTTGGCAAAATTGACATTAGAGAAAACTACAAAAAATGATTTAATGGAACAGAATCAAATAATTCAAATTATTAAAAATGATGAGAAGCTTAAGAGATGTGTAGATAACACTAATTGCAAAACGAACTTGCAGTGTAAGAGCAAGGTGTACTCACAGGTCAATGAACTCGACAGTGACACCAAATGCCTTTGCCATCGCTTCAATGGTGACACTCTTGTAGGATTCAAGAAACTGAGAATAAACAACAGTCCTGACTTCCCTCATATAATATCGGAAGTGTCTTTGTAAATAGCGGTCAAACTTAATCTGTTCAGCAAGTCCAGCTGGAAAAGATATAAGAGAATTACATATGCAATATTATCAGTTCATTTGAAGCAACAAAAACAAAAGGTAATTTTCAGGATACAGATGAGATGCTAGTCGAGTACTAAAACCATCTCTCTCAAACAGCGTTCTAACTTTCTGACACCGAGAGATGAGATGAAATACAGAGTATATGAGTAACAGACATAACTTGATTTCGATTAAGACCTAAGACGGAAAAAGGTTGAGAGATCAATAAAAAAACTCACCAAATGCTGTGAAGAATGACTTGTACTGACAGTCATAGAGAGAATTTAAGAACTCTGATAGAAACGGAATTTTTCCAATCACAGTCAATATTTCAGGAGCATCCACTACCTAGCACACGTCAATAGACAACCATGCCTAAGTTATGTTGACCAATAAGCAATAAAGATTGCTCAAATATACATTAAACAACTGCTTAAATACCTTTTGTTTCAACGACACTCTATCAAGAGATATAATACTGGTAAGAACGGTGTAGAATATAAAGGTATCATAAGTAAATAGCTCATAGGTTGTAAAGGTTGAGATTGAGTCCAGGAATAAGCTAGCAGCTTTTTTGAAGTCACGAGTAGACAAGCAATACAGGCCTTCGTACACCTTCAAACGATTCTTCCTTTCCCAATCACCACCTTCCTCAAATAAGCTGGTTTCGACAAATGAACAATATCAGCGTAAGCAAAAACAACGAACATGACTTAAAACTTCATTTATTGCTGCTGATCAAACCTTCCTTCCATTCGACCACTTACATTTTAGCTTTGTCAATGCTTTTGGAGATAAGATCAAAGTCCATATCAAACAAGCCAACTTGAAGAGTACAGAATACCAGATCCATTTTCTGCCCAACAGCGACAGTTTTGGTTTCTGTTAACTTGAGCTGCTCCAATGCTTTATCCTGTATTTCAAAAGGAAAGAAACAATGTAACGACAAAATTATGGTACTATGATAGTGCAAAAATTATGGAAGAGTTACATAGGAAATTAGGATTAATTGGCAAAAAGATCTTACTTTGTCACCAATTCTTATGTAGAACAATGATTTTGCTAAATGAGCTTCTCGGACTTCACTTTCACCTAAGTTTTCTTCAGCATCAGCAATCCTGTACAAACACAGCATGGGTAAAATTGTTGTTAAAAGGATGTTTACGAATAGGAATACAATGACAAAATTACACCCAATCAACTTCACTTTCCTAATAGCACAATTCGACCCTTATATTAGTGCCTGGTTTGTTCTGAATTTCCTATTGAGATAAGATGGTGTCCCTGTATTTTGCACAAAAACAGAGATGTAACTAGAAGTTTTTGTATGTAGTTCGTTAATAATGTTCTAAGATGCAGAAGAATGCTTAATGCTTAATTATCTTTTTCAATCTTTTAATCTCACTTCTATTTATGTAGAAATGAAAGAGGGAAACAGCGCCCCTTTGTTTCTGAAGACTGACTCTTCAGAATTTCCGCCAAATTTAATTAATGTTATTTGAAACGAAAACAATACCGTAAACTCGTAAATAATTATGTAAGTGTACACTCCGTACTTTCATAATTTAAATTATATTATAACAAACTTACCCATCTATAAACCAAACCCGAATACGCTAAAATGAATCAATAATTACACTTAAATCACCAACAAAAATGATGATGTGAAAGCCACCATCAAACAAACCTTTCGAGTGCAAACTACAAACTGCAACAACCTATGGTCTGCCGATTAGTGCCATTATTTTAATCATCCAAAAAAATATCTACAACTCTTTGTGTCCCTTTTTCTAAAAGAAATAGTTATAAAGATATCACCAAGCATCGTCTTACTTGAATACAAATACTATAATCCATAACATTGTTATCTGACTATGTTACCTATTCGCTGACCAAAGTAACCAAAGAGCTTAAAATACATATTAGTGATTTTGGTAAAAGACATGGATAAAAAATCCAAATATATCAACAAAAGCGTCTTTCGTAAGATCCTCACAAGACTTCTACACAGCTATGGTTAGATAAAACATACCAATTTCTTCAACTCATCCCATAAAGCATCACGGAACAGACTACGCCTGAGTTCAAGAGCTAGACAAGGTCTATATGATACTCCGAATCATCATTGGATCATTTCTAAGTCAGACATTTGAAAAGCTTCGAAGAAGATTAATACAGAGGAAATTACAAAGCTTTGAACTAAAACACCTAACCAGTGGCAGAACCAGGCAGGGGTCTCCCTTGAACCATAAAAAAATCGAAACTTTTAGATAAATGCTTATTCTAGCGCACTCTATTGTATAAGTAATACCCTCCTCCTTAAACTTTTTCAACCCTAACATCAAATCCTTGCTCTGCCACTGCGAGCATATTGGTGATCCTCTTAAACCTTAAACTACACATCATCAAACAATTTAATTTCCTAACAACATCACAATCTACATACCGAAAGCATGAGCATATCAAATACACCAAAACACTTCACAAACCAAACTTCAACAAAGAGGTCACTTACTTTTCGTCGAGCGTCTTAAGCTCATCCTCAATACTCTTTCGCATCGAATCAAGCACTGATTGATCCAGCTGAATTACACCCTTAGCAGCCAATGATTCGTACAACGACGCCATAACTACGAACAAATCAACAAATTAAATGCTTAAATTGCAACGAAAACAAAAGCACACAATCAAGATCCTCAAATTCCACAACACAGACAAATGTAGAATAATAAAACTGCAAAGAATCTTCGATAATGAGCAAAATAGGTTTAAAATATGGAATTTCAACTCAATGACTCCATAACTTAGAACAAATTAAGCACTTAAATCGCAACGAAATCAAAATCCACAAATTTTACAAGACAAACAAATCTAGAACAATAAACTGCGAACAAACTATGATTTTCAACAAATTAGGTTTAAATCACAGAATTTCAACTCAATGACTCCATAATTTCGAACAAATCAACAAATTAAGCACTTAAATCGCAACGAAATCAAAAGTATCAAATCAAAATCCTCAAATTCCGCACACATACAAATAAAAAAGATCGAAAAAATTAAAACTGCGAAGAAACAATGATGTTGAACAAAATTAGGTTAAAATTAGGGAAATTGAACTTACAGTCAGACTTAATGGAGGAAATGACTTCATCGACGAGACGAACTTTTTCGATATCTTCGACATCGGGATGCGTGAGGAGGAAGATCTTGTGGGATAGTACAAGGTGAGCGTTTTGAGCTTCTTCCTTTGCTTCCATGGCGTACTTGTTTCTCTAGCTGTGTGGGTTGGTTGCTACTTTACCGAGAAATATTTTGGATTCACTGGTTTGTTGAATGGGTTCGGGTTTGGTTATAATTTGAGAAATCAAGTCCTCCATTTCTTTGTAGCCGGTTGTGGATCTTAGGCCCTGTTCTTTTCGACTGAAACAAGCTGAACTGAATTAAATAGGGCTGAGCTTAATTGAACTAAATTGAATAAAAATGGGCCGAAGTGAATGTAGTTAAAATAAGAGTTAATTTTGTGAATAGATAAGTTCAACGGAATTGATTAAAGTCATTCTAAACTAAACGGAATAGAACTTAAAAAAACTAACATGAGCTGAAATTAAGCAAGAAAGAACAGGGTCTTAGTTAGGTCGAAAATATTTCATTCTGCTCTCTCAACTCGGTGGTCGAATCTATTTCGTTGCCCACTCAAACCAACCACCCGATCTAACCCAAAGGTCTTGCAAGTCCGAATTCAATCCGAATTGCCCAACCAAATTGATCAGTTTGGCAGATTTGGGTATAGCCAATTGTCCATCCTCAAAACACAAAAATGTTCACGCGCATAGTGAGTAGTAGCCTAATAAATCAAGAATCTCTTCTTTCCAATATAATTTGCACTTACTTTGGTTTAATCTAGCATTATTCAACTTAGTACAACTAGGAGTGGTCAAAGTTCAAACTGGGCCGAGCCTGACTTGTTGAACCTGGACACGGTTAGAGGTAGGGCCGGTTGGCTTGGCTTGGCCTAGCCTCGTGGAAGTGGACCCAGAACCGACCTGTGGTAGGGTCAAGGGACGGGTAGCGACAGACCTAAGGTTGGGGCAGGTCGGGTAGGATATGCTCAACCCGGGTCCATCCTAGTCTTTGGTGGGCTGGATCAGGCCAATAACGGGTTAGGTGGGCCGAACTGGCCCTTGCATTTGATCGGCCTTAACTACAGCTTAATTTAACTTATCTGTAAGTTAACTCTTAATCCAACTCCATTAAATTCAGTTATGTTTAGCTCAACTTCTCTCAACGTAGTTCAATTCAATTTAACTACGACAAAAACGGGATCTAACAAAAGCCAAAATAAGCAAGTTGTAGGACTGTGTCGAGTGTCTTGTAGTGGCCAGTGGGGATGCAATACAACTTGTATCTTACTAGGATTCCAATTTGCTTGCCTTCTATAATCTTCTATATAAACTGATTGAAATCAACCTCTTTAGCTGTCTCATTAGTGATTCACTGTATTTTATTAGGCTACAGATAACACTACAATCTACATACTACTATTCCTATAACTCTCAATTTTTCTATTGCTTTTGAGATCAATTGATTATCATCATCCACAGTTTTTTCAGGTTCATCTCTACTCTGCCCCATATTACTCTACTTAACGATTTGTGTTTTAAAAGCGAGTTTACTTGCGCTTCTAGTTAGTAGTATACACGTCTTTTCCGCTCTAGATATGAACATCTTGCTTTTATGTTTCGTTGTAGGTCTCTGGATTTTATCTCTTCTTATTAATAAAAAAAAAGTTGAGATGGTAGATCTACCATACTCCAATCCCGAATAAACAGAAGACTTTACCCACCATTTGTACCTACTATTTTAATGATTTTTTTATTTTTTTTTTTGTTTCTGGGACAATCAAAGATATGTTGGCACTTGGCAGGAGTCATGACCAAATTATAAGCTGAGGTATCAAAATTTGTATTTCATTCTAACAAAAGTATTTCTCATCTTCAGGAGCATTAATTGACAGTATATGGATATAAATTCGAACATCGCCTCAGATTTCGCAAGGGAATTGCTGATTGCTATTTCCCAGTCTGCACCGGAAAACCAGTTTGTTAGTCCGGGCTTGGATGAGGCTGTGGTGAAAACCCAGAAGGAAGTCGACGCGTTTGCTTCGGAACTTGGCACAGTTTTCTCTACATGGGAGTGAGAGTTTATGATGATTCACTTATGCATTGTACTTGGTATTAGGTTATATGAAGAGAATAACAGCCTGTTGCTGTAGCCTGCATCATACAATTGTACCCAGAATTTATAATGTTTACATGTAACTGGTCCTATCATTTCATTGTTGTTTGCTGTTTTAATTTTCGCTTCAATGTCATCTTGCAACTTAGCGTCATTACCAACACACTTAGGCTCGAATATGCGATGACAAAAACAGTCCGTGAAAACACATAATACTACTCTACTTGCAGGCGTAAATATACAGCCAAGTTACATGTAATACAGATAAGGCCTGGTTTAGATATTTAATCAATTTCTCGTTCGCTCTTCATGGATACTTCACTTCAGAACATCATAATTTGAGTCTCTAATTTAAATCCATCCAAAAGATAGTAGAGTAGCTATTAGCTAGGTCAATTGTTACTCTGTTCTCCTGCTAGAGTTTGGTAGATGACTATGGTAGGTCACCATTTGGAAGATCCCAATCATCTTCGTCGGAATTATAGACTTCTTTCTTCTTGGGAATTTCAACATCGTCTTGCTTCATAACTTTGGGCCGAGGGCGCCTGCGTATACATTTGGGTCAATTGCAGGAATTTAACAATCCATCTACCCCAAATGGTGAGGCCAACAGAAAGAACACAGCTTTTAGACCCAATTAGTACCAGTTCAGATTAGTTGAATGTGATTCAATGTCTAAACGCAAGCTATGTTACGCAGACTTGGTTAGAAGGAACCGACATGGGTATGTGCCAACTGCCAAGTGTCAGATTAACCATTTTATGGAACAACTTTTAAAGTGTCATACTCCGCCTAACTATTTAATCACATACGCATAGCATGTATCGGTGAGCTACCACAGCAAAATACAAAATGGTCAATTAGTTAGTCATAAAGTTGTATAGGGCCACCAGCAATCAATGACTTGCATTAAACTCAGTTGGAACTTACTAAATCTCGAATGCATGCACGGGCAATGGAATTTATCAATGATCTAAGCAAGCAATCCATCACATAAAGTTCCTGACTTGAGATGAGAACCAGCTGATATCTGCAATATCTCAGTATCACCCGACAACTAAAGCCCACCAGAATTGGTACTGAGAAAAAAGCTTATATGTTTGAGCATGTCGACACTTGAGCAGCAGAAAGTACTTCATCAACTAACATCCAATTTGCTCAGAGAACAGTCATTTATTTATTAAGGGCCCTGTGCTCTGTACTAAGTATTCAGAACAATGTTGCATGATTCTGCGCTTGCCGATTCTGAAAATGGGTTCAACTTCATAGAAAGCAACCTATCCTGAACTAGATTCAATTCAAATATACAAAAAGTGATGGCGGCCTAGTTCCAGAATGAACTTTGCAACAGTACGGATGATTCGGTTCTAGGATTACCCAACGCCTAACTATACCAGAGTGATCCTTTCTGAATTAGACATATCTTGGCTATATGTATAACTGTATCCCTTAAAAAAGTCCCGCCCCTAGGTCAGAAAAAGGTAAATGTATGTTAAAGGCAAACACAACCAACTGTTGCCTCAATTCCCACACAATGTCCGCTAACAATTTACTATCAATCCAAACCCTTGGGCAACCTCATCGCAAAGTACATAACATCTCAAACATCAATCCTTCGTTCTCAGTAGCTAATTCCAGGAAGCTAGGTTTGTGAGCAAAGCTTAAGGGTGTGTTTGGATTGAAAGATTTGGAGGGAAAGGGAGGGGAGGGAATTGGAAGGATTAGAAATCCATTGTTTGGTTGGCAAAATGAAGGTAAGGGATTTGGAGGGGGAGGGAGATCCCTCCATTTCCTTCCTACAAGGTAAATTATTTCCCCACCAACATAGGTAAGATTTGGAGAGAAAATCACCTTTTCTATTTTCCCTCCCCTCCCCTTCCCTTCTTTTCCTTTCCCTCCTTCCCCCTCCCCTCCCTTTCCCTCCTTTTTTCTTATCCAAACAAATCCTAAAAGTCGATTCAAAGTCCAGTCCTTGAAACTCCGTATAACAATGGAGAGATTTTGATTAGGCTTGGATTAGGGAAATTAGATCCCTCCAAATCTCTCCCCCTCCATTTCCCTCCACCCTCATTTGCTATCCAAACAAGGGAAATCCCCTACTCTCCCTAACTTTCTTTTCCATCCAAATCACTCAATCCAAACACACAGTTAAGATCTCTCAACCCAGCTTAATTCCGTTACTTAAATAACTCAACTAAGCAGAAAAAGTGAAAATCCCACTAAACCCAAAAAAATTCCTTCAACCTTCCCCCCAGGCCCTAACTCTTGGGTCAAAGGAGAATGAGTATGTATTACATCTTCATATCTCCCTCAATTCAAATTTCTTCAAAATTTAACCAAAATCTAAACGCAATCAATAACCCATTACACCAATTCTAGGACCTACTCAACATTTCAACTAAGATAACAAACACATTCCGACAACAAACTAGCCTCCTTTCAAGTCTTATATCTCACATTTGCGACAAACTCCATAGTCCATAATTATCTCACTTCCAATCACACTCCTACAGTCCTACCAACAATTTGTTCAAACTACATACCCATCAAGTTAATCTATTCCATACCTCAATCAAACAAACCCAAAGATATCCACAATAAACAAGCCATCAACTTCAAAACAAACAAAAAAACATATACTCCCTTCGTCCCATTTATATTGACTACGTTTAAAAACGGCTCAGACAACACAATCGCTGGCTTTCATTTGCAAAATACTCCACAATTACAATTCCCACCAACATTCTTTTCAAACTATATTCCCATCAAATTCATCTACTATTCTACTCCTCACCTCAATCAATCAAATGCAAAGAAATCCACTATAAACAATTAGCCATACAAACTTGAAAACAGAAAACTAACCAAATAAACATGATTACACACAAGAAAAGCATAAAATAGCACAGTAATCAGTAATCACCAATCTAAAAATATACTTCCCCCGTCCCATTTATATTGTCCCCTTTCTTAAATTGGCAACTCCTCGTAAGTTAAGGGATAAAGACATTTTCTTAGCGGCATTGGACAATATAAATGGGACGAAGTCACGAAGGGAGTACAATCTAAAGGGGGCATCTCAAAACCGAAAGTAGGACAATATAAATGAGACGGAGAGAGTACCTAACACGATATCTCTTAGCGGCTTCACGAGTTTTTCTCTTCCTCTTCTCCTGAGAATTTTCAAAAAACCTCCTCCTTTTACTCTCTTGAATAACACCAGCCCTAAAAACCTCTCGTCTAAACCTACCCAACAATCTCTCTTCAGGTTCATTATCTTCAACAACAACTTGAACATTGTAAGTACCCATGTTTGTTACCATGAACCCACTTCTGTTTTCTAGGGGTTTCTGAGATTTTAGAGAGATTGAAGGTGAAAAGGTTGGGAATTTGAGGTGGGTTTTGAAGGGGTTTAATTGGGTTTTGCTGGTTTTTGATGGGGAGATGAAAGGTAGGAGCTTTGTTGTTAATGGTGTTGATGATGATGAGAAGGAGGAAGGTAAAGGTGTAGACATGGTGGATTTTTGATGTGGAATTGTTGAAGAGTACATCTGGTTTTCAATGGAGTATTGTAGAAGTGGTTTTCTCAGGTGGGTTTGTAGGGTTCAATTGGGTTTTAAGGTTGTGGTGGACCCTTGGACGGTTTGTATTTTTGGTGGCCTGGTGGCTTTATACGCGACTAGAGTCGTAAATAATCGATTCAGTTTGGTTAAAGCTCGATTTTGACTTGGTCAAATTAATCTTGAGATAGAGCTCATTGAATGAGATTGTGCTATTATGAATTCAATTGAATGGAACTGAACCGAATTTAATGTAGTTAAGGTAGGTGTTAATTTGTGAAGAGACTTGCTGAACTAAACTCAATCGAAATGATCTAAAATTAAGTCAGAAAGTCTGTTCTTCCTGACTTCATTTTATCTCATTTCGGTTCAGTTTGGCTTTATTCAGTTCAACTTAGGTTAATTTATTATGTGTAAAGATGAGTTAGACTGAATTAAAATGAACCGAAATTAAAACCAAAAGAACACCGCCCAAGATCAGTCGGTCAAAGGTCGACGATTGCTCGGTTTAATTGAGCTTGATGGGAGGTCATCCAAATCTAAATTAATCTCGAGTTCACCAAAGTGGGATTCAAAGCTCGTTTTATTTATTTGTTCTATACTCCGTATTATATATCCTAATATTTTCTTATTATATTTCTTTTATATATTACCTAAGTATATTTAAATTTATCTGAAAAAATAAAATAAAACATAATGACAAATCGAGCCCGTTTCAAATTTGAGCGTTCGTCTTTTGAATTCAGCCAGCTCTATCCTAACCCAAGCGGCCAAGCTCATCGAAGCTCCAACTCAGATCAACTCGGCCAATTCTGTTTAATGCAATTAGCATAACCCATTCCAATCTGGCCCGTACACGAAACACTACATCACCCAAAGACGAGTAGCCCTAATTCCTCGACAAATCCAACCCACTCCGTCCTCTACCCCTTCTACATACTCCTCCTTCCACTCTCCCACCTTAAACCACCACAACAATGGCGTCCGCCGCCGTAGACCACCCAACCCCCCTCCCCCGCCCGCGCCCAGGCCGCGGCGGCGTCCTCCACCATAACCTAACTGAAGAAGAAGCACGCGTCAAAGCAATCTCCGAAATCGTCTCTCAAATGGTCGACGGAAGTCGCAACGGCGAAATCGTCGACCTTAACGCAATCAAATCCGCCGCCTGTCGTAAATACGGCCTCGCGCGCGCGCCGAAGCTAGTAGAAATGATTGCCGCGGTTCCGGATGCTGACCGTGCTGCGCTACTGCCTAAACTTCGTGCTAAGCCGGTTCGGACCGCTTCTGGTATTGCTGTTGTTGCTGTTATGTCGAAACCGCATCGGTGTCCGCATATTGCGACGACAGGGAATATTTGTGTGTATTGTCCTGGTGGTCCGGATTCGGATTTTGAGTATAGTACTCAGAGTTATACTGGTTATGAGCCTACTAGTATGCGCGCTATTCGAGCTAGGTATGGATGTTTTTGAATAATTTTCGATCATTTTCGTATTTAGGCCTTGTTCTTTTTGTCTTACTTTTGGTTCAATTGAGTTCAGTTTAGTTTTCCGTTAGTTTAAGTTCAAAAGAACATGGCCTTACTCCATAGATTTAAGGATTTAAGGAATGATGGCTTACTATCGAAATGACCTCTTGATTAGGAATTAATAGCCTGCTTGTATGCGCGCTATTAGAGCTAGGTATGCAGATTTTGGACAATTTTCTATAATTCTGGTAGTGTGCTCGCTTTGTTTCGGTTATATTGTCACTTTGATTAAAGGTAGATTTAAGAATAGTGACAGAATTTCGATGTGTGAGAGTTTCAGTATAGTACTCATTACGAGCCTACTACTCTATTAGTATGCGCGCTATTCGAGCTAGGTATGGATGTTGTAGGATGAATTTCTAGAATTCTTGTGTTGTATTTGCTCGGTTTCAGTTATATTGTCACTTTGATGAGAGATTGATTTAAAAAATGATGACAATATATAGCAATCTGTGAGTATATGCGCACTATTAGAGCTCGGTATCGAGGTTTTGTGATGAATTTTGATAAGTTGTGTGATGTACTCCTTCATTTCAGTTATATTTCAGCTTTGATTAGAGATAGGTTTAGGAAATGATGACAATATCGATATTACCTCTTGATTTAAGAAATAAAGCCTTGGATTTTGAGTACAGTACTCAGAGAGTTAAACTGGCAATGAGCCTACTGGTATGCACACTATTAGAGCTAGGTATGGAGGTTTTAGGATAATTTTCTATAGTTCTTGTATTATACCTGCTCCATTTCACTTAAATTGTCACTTAGATGACTTGATTAGAGATAATTTTCTGCAATTCTTATATTGACAATGTGAATCGAATAAGGGGCTTCAGGGAGTAACATTTTAGACTTACCATATCATGTTGTAGCCAAAATATTTATGTCTGAATCAGTTTACTTTGGAAGATGATATGATAAGTAGCTTTGAGCCGTTTCTTACAATGAAACTCTTTGATTAAGACTAACAGTAAAGTTTCGACCTTAAGCTGTTTGTATGATTGTTTTTGGGGAATTTGTGAAGCTGATATGGACGCTTTACGATATCGTGTTTTTACATGTTTTCAGGTATAATCCGTATGTTCAGGCACGAAGCAGGATTGACCAGCTTAAAAGGCTGGGTCACAGTGTTGATAAGGTTGAGTTTATTCTGATGGGTGGTACTTTTATGTCACTGCCAGCAGAGTACCGTGACTACTTTACTAGAAACCTGCATGATGCTTTATCAGGGCACACATCAGCAAATGTTGAAGAAGCTGTTGCCTACTCCGAGCACAGTGCAGTGAAGTGTATTGGAATGACTATTGAGACGTGAGTATTTGCTCCAACTGCTGCTCCTTAATAGAGACTGTTAGCTGATGACAGCTGCTCCTTTGCTCTGGTTCACCATGTTCATTTTGTTCTTTTTCTGCTATTTATTTGACCATCTATCCTACGTTAGGACGTGAGTGCGGTTTTAAAATACTTTGGGATAAGTTGAAGGAAGATTTGTTTGAATTTTATTACGTGTCCTAAAGATGTCCATGCTCCTTTGACCTTCTCAGGAGACCGGACTATTGCCTTGGTCCACATTTGAGGCAGATGCTGTTATATGGGTGCACTCGGTTAGAGATAGGAGTTCAGAGCACATATGAAGATGTTGCACGAGACACAAATAGGGGACACACTGTTGCTGCAGTAGCTGATTGCTTTTGCTTGGCAAAGGATGCCGGTTTTAAGGTAGATCTTTCGAAAGTTCTATCTGCAAGATAGTCTGCTCCAATTTTTGTGTGTTATCTTAAATCCTATGCAAATTCAGTACTAAACATAGATAACACGAGGATCGTATATCTATTGCTCTTTCAAGTAGTCTCTCCAATTCTAAATAAACTTCCCTATTTCCTTATTCGTCTATTCACAATAACTTCCGTATTTATATTTTTGGTAGATGTTTGTGTGGTCCAAATTTAATTGTATGGTGGGGTAGCGTGTTTGTGTGGTTCAAATTTAATTGTATGGTGGGTAGTGTGTTTCCTTAAATTTTGTGCATAAGGGGAATGAGGAAGTTTATGTAGAATAGGAGGGAGTACAAGTTTTACTCTTTCATGTACCTTTTACATAATTTTTCCATTACCTACCCTTCTTCTAAGAAACAAAAGAATGTTCTCTATTTTCCCATTCCTCTCAAAAATCAATCAGATTCTTGACAAATTCAACAATTATACATCCGAATTCACTTATTGATCAAGTAATAATTACATTTTCAATTTGTAGCGATCAATTTATTATATCAATTTAAAAATTAGGGTTGAAAAATTATACATTTGAATTCACAGACCGAGATGGAGACATGAGTAATCTAAGCTTTCTTTACGCAGTACTCACGAGAAACCTGGGCTTTTGGTACATGACTGGAGACTACAAAAATATTGATTCTTTGAACCATTTGCAAATTGTGTGCAAGATTGTCACTCTGATTAATTATACTATACAAATAGCAAGAGATGAACGTCTGGGTTGATTCTTTGAACAATTTGCAAACCTTGTCTAATTTTGTCACTCTGATTTCAATTTATGAAGAATGTATTCCTAGTTTTTGAAAGCTCATTGATATATTTTAAGACTGCAAATTAATCCAGCGTATGGAAGGAGGCGGTGGGGGGAAGGGTGGCGTGGGGTGGTGGCGGCAGGTGTGGTAGTTGAGAGATGGAGGGTGGAAGTTGAAAGGAAGAATTGAAATGAGTAGAAAAAAGAGGAATGTTGAAATGTAGGGGGTAAAGTGGTAAATCTGATGTACATGATTGAGTAAATCATGTACATGAAAGAGCAACACCCTATCATAATAGTCCCTCTCTGCAAGTGGTCACTTTGTCAAAGTTAAATTTCATGCATGACTTTGTACAACCAGAATACTATTTGAGGATTGTATTCGGGCTATTTAATGAGTCACTATCATAGTTTGATTGAGGAACATTTTTAGACGACCCCAATCCCTCAAGTGAGTGTCGGATGTATGCAACCTTACCCTTGTGGTATCAATACAAGGAGGCTGTTTGACCCAAGAAGAAAATTGCGTCGAGTATTGACTCCCTCAACAGTAAATGTGATTGTCATTCACCATAAGAAGGGTGTGCTGCAATTTGTTTTACTGTTTACATGGGAATAGTGTGTGCTTATGTCTTCAGTCTTCGTAGTTCCTGTCTTGATTTCCTGAACATGAGCATAGTTTTTTTATAGTGGAAATTGTCTGCAAAAGTTCGCCTGTTTATATGTTTTACTGTTTGCTGATCTATGTGCTTTAATGTCAGGTTGTTGCACATATGATGCCTGATCTCCCAAACGTCGGGTTAGAGAGAGACATGGAGAGCTTCAAGGAATTCTTTGAAAGTCCTGCATTTAGAGCTGATGGACTTAAAATATATCCCACTCTTGTTATTCGTGGAACTGGACTTTACGAGCTCTGGAAAACTGGCAGGTACTCCCTTATTACGTTATTATTATCAAGCTGTACTAGTTAGGTGCAGTTTACTTGGGCTGGCGGTATAGACAGTGATTTGTAGGTGGTTTTCACATTTTATTGCTTTTGTTATTTTTGAAAGAAAAAAGTTAAGTTACAATTTTGTAGTGATTTTCCCGTTTTTTCTATTTTCATTTTCTCGAATGATGTAATTGCTGGTGAGATTGTTGTGATTCATGTGGCATTACTATACTTTTCATAATCATGCAGGTATAGAAATTATCCACCTGAACAACTTGTGGATATCATTGCGAGGATTTTATCAATGGTGCCTCCTTGGACTCGTGTCTACCGAGTTCAGCGTGATATACCTATGCCTCTGGTTACTTCTGGTGTTGAGAAAGGCAACCTCCGTGAGCTAGCTTTGGCTCGGATGGATGATCTCGGATTGAAATGTCGTGATGTGCGAACACGAGAAGCCGGGATTCAGGTGAGTTGGTCTAGCTTGGTCTCAAAAATATTTGTCTAGTAGATTTGGAAGCACAGCCTCTTTGTTTAAACGGATTTTAATTTGGCTTGTACCGAGGAAAATGGTGGAAATGAAGCTATGATTATTTTCCTTTAAATATTTCTATAAAGGAGTTTAATTTGACTTGGATTGAAGGAAATGTTGGAAATTGTCCCTTTACTTTCTCATCAAATTCATTGTTCCATACAAGGCCTAAATATCTGTACTTCCTTCTCTCCGCTCAGGACATCCACCACAAGATAAGACCGGAGGAAGTAGAGCTGGTTCGTCGTGATTATACAGCTAATGAAGGTTGGGAAACTTTTCTCTCATATGAAGACACACGGCAGGTATGGAGTGTTACTTAATGACTGAAAGTACTGTGATGAATAGTAGAGCTGATTGAAAGACTGAACTCTAATGTGATATTTTTGAAGATTCAGGACTAAATTATATGAGTGTTTTGATGGACCAAATTTTGCACTGATAGTTTTGAAGATCTTTTGGTTATAACTTATAAAGTTATAAGCATTTCATTTGCACTGAGTATTGATTGAAATAATTTCTCCGACCATGTTGCATGAGTCTTTTATAAGATGGTCTCTCATAGTCTAGACTCTAGCATGTGAGACCAACCCAAATACTTATGAAATGCTCATTTTGTTAGATGGTTATTGATTTGTCTAATATAGTACTCCATGTAAGGGTGTCTCGTAAGTTCATGTTGTGTTATACTCAAATCCATTAGGGTGCGTAATATTTTGAGTTTCTGTGGTCTAATGGCAAATCATCTTCTTGATGCCTAGGACATTCTTGTTGGTCTTGTACGTCTAAGGAAATGTGGCCGAAACGTTACTTGTCCGGAACTTACTGGCAAGTGTTCCATTGTTCGTGAACTACATGTATACGGGACTGCAGTTCCCGTCCATGGACGGGATGCAGATAAGTTGCAGCACCAGGTAATGATGATTTATATATCAATATTATGTGCTATTGATGCTCGGGGAAGCTATTCCGGTTGCCTGCATGACAATTATCTGCTTAGATGACTGTTTTGTTTTAAATGAACAGGGTTATGGTACCCTCTTGATGGAAGAGGCAGAACATATTTCACGGTCAGAGCATAGATCGACAAAGATAGCCGTCATCTCTGGAGTAGGCACTCGCCATTACTACCGCAAACTGGGATATGAACTCGAGGGACCCTATATGGTTAAACATCTTGTTTGATAGGAGTTTTTTTGTTGATTTCGTG
>JAOWBH010004241.1:0-16521 GCA_028566215.1 Silene coronaria
AAGTTAATAAGTTAAGCAAAAATAAGTTAAGTTAAGTAAAAATAAGTTAAGTTAAGCAAATATAAGTCCAAAAGAACAGGGTCTTTCATTTCTCCAAGGCAACTTTTGGTTAAATTTCGTGTCCCAATTATTTGTTTACTTTTTCTAAATTCTGTACTTGATTATAAGTAAATATATAAATGATTGGGAGAAGTAAATGATTATAAGTTTGTAGTTAGATATAGAAATAATCGCAAAAATTAAGCAAAATGAAAGTACTATGTATATGTTTTTAGCGATAACAAACAAGCATGTTTCCCTAAGCGCCATAATTCCCAAAGAGTACCAGCTCTTTGGGAATCATGTCGACATATAATTGCAAACTATTGTAAAATTGCACAATCAGGTCGAAGTTTTTCATATCACGTAATCTAATGTATGTACCACTTTAAAGAAAATTACATACTTTGAGACAACTTGATTATAGGTGAGGAGAAGCTACAAATGTAAACTTGAAACCTAGCAAATGAGAGACGACATCCACTGTTTTACTTTTGTGTCTCATCTGATCATGTTTTGTTATCTTTATCGTACATACATCATCTCTTACATACTAAAAACGAAAGTCATTGCTGTTATTAAACTAATGACGTGTCACATTAAAGGAAAATGAAAAAACAAAATGATCGAAACACGAAATGAGACAGAAAATCCGCTCCCAACGAATGAATGAATGAGTTATAAACATAGAGCAACCACTTGTGATAATGAGACCAAATGAAGATTGTAACATTATTAGCTTAATATTAAATGGACCACCCTAATAAAAATAAAATTAAAAAATAATAAAAAGCACGTACCACCTATACTAATTAAGAGAGATACCCACCAAATAGTAATAGTAATGTATGATTAAAGCAAGATACATATATATTCATCAAAGACCTTACTCAAATTTAGCCCATCCATTTTAAAGACATGATTTAAATTATTATTCTTATATTTAGATACTCTTTCCATGTGCTCTATAATATCTTCCCTACCTTCCCAACATTACATTACATGCATGCATCTTTTTTGTTTCTTCTTCTGGAAATCATTCATTCTTCTCCCATTGCTTTCACTTCCCTACCACTCATTTCTCATTCCCCACGGCCTCCTCCTCCTCCTCCTATACAACTTGCATTTTTATTCTCCGAAACCGGTTTCGAAAATTAGTAAGGTTGTGTATATCTCACCCGTTGTAAGAAGTCATTAAGATACTGTGATAATTCTGTCTATGCTAATAAATTATGACTTTTAAAACCCCGGGTCGTTGTTGGAGGATATAATTACCACAAATTTAACCGAAGTTAAAAAAAATGGACAATTTTAAATTCACCGATATTTTTAAATAGTAAAATCGATTGATAAAATTAAAATTACTGTATTGAGTATACTTCTTTTTTTTTTTTTTTATGTAAAGGAACTCGTAAAGACAAATATAATGCTGACGGGATTTGAGCTCAGATCAGGTTATGATTTGTACAAATATCGACTCTCATGATTTTATCAGTTAAACAGAAGTATAATACTGTATTATACTCCATGCATACCCTATAAGAACTAAACTTAAGGAAATTGTCATGATATAATTAAGTCAATGTTTAGATAAAACAATTGTTACTCACATTACATGGAAATGTTTGGGAAATTTAAAGGGAAGAGACAAAAGTTAGAAAAAATCAATCCAAAAACTAAAATAATAATATTATTCCACGTTGACGTGAAATTGTACCACTCAAATTTTATGCGAAAATTACAAAATAATTTAAAAAAATCAAGCCCGCAACTCACGCCATTCCCGCCGCTATTGCGGCCAAGTACTTTTCAAATCAATCCCCAAAATTAAATAAAAAGTAAAAAATAAATAAATAATTAACACAATTTACGCTGATCCCCAAAAATATACCCCTATATTTTCGTGTATTCACTTTAACAAACCCCTTTAATTCTGTAAAAAAAGTACTTTTAACCCTCATTAAACAAATATCAAATAATTCCGTCTTACTGTAAGACCGTCTACTGCACGATAATTTTATTTTATAATTTGTGAAGATCGAATCCAAAAACCTCAATTAATAATAGAAAACAATTGAAGATACCGGTTAAGACGGAAGTATTCTGGACATCCCCCAACAATCTAACATAACCAAGGATGTGTCATAGTGGTTAGACGGAAGTATTGTGGATATTAGATCGCAGGTTCAAACCCTGTCCTTTATATTATATACCCCATATATGAGTAGGTTCTCTGAGAGACCGTCTCATGCTAGATAATGAATTCGATATTATGCTCCCTCCATCATAGTATAACTCGAACAAAATTCACAAACAAGTATATAAATAGGCACATAATAAAATATATTAAAAAAATAATTGAGGAGTACGATGTTCTTCACTCACGAAGTTTCGGCGACGGTGGTGGTGGTGGAGGCGGTGGCTTTATCGGTGGTGGATTTATCCTCCGATGAGCTCGACGATGCATTCGACGTCGTTGGTGCGGCCATGGCCGATGACGATGTTGGAGCCTCGGATGGTTGGTAATCATCCACGTCAGCTATGTGGGATCCAAGAGGAGCCAACTCAGGCGAGTCGTACGTCGTCGTCGTCATCGTTGTCGTTGTCCAAGGGAACTCAGAGAGCAAACTGTGTTGTTGGTAAGACCAGCTCATGTTGTCTGAGTCCGAGTCTGGGAGTGACCAACCCGAGTCCCCGGACTCCATCAGAGTGAAATCAAACCAAATCGTAGTTTTAACTGATAATTTTATATAGAGAGAATAAAATAAGGAAATAAGAGAGAGAATTAGGGTTGTTTAAGTGAATTGAGGTAATAAAAATAATAATAAAAAAGGGGATGGGGGGAAAGAGAAAGGATATGGTGAAAGGAAGGGACGCGTAAAGGTGAACTTTTTCAAGGTTGAAAGGAGGGAAGGGTGGTGAATGCTGATGTGAGTGCTGTCAAATACTATTACTCTCAATTTTTTTTTTAAGAGAATTAGTGGAAACTATATAATTAGAAGAGGGAAGGATTCAGATTTTGAGGTGCGTTAACGGGTGATACTTTTAATGTATAATACTCTTTTCGTCCCGGTCATTTGTTGTCCTTTGCTTTTGACACAAAAATTAAGAAAAGGAGAGAGGATCATTTGAAGGTAGTGTTATTAGATGAAATTGAATCATCAAATAACTCATTAGAGGCATGCCTAATATAGAAAGGATAACAAATGAATGACACACCTAAAAAAAAAGGTACAACAAATGACCGGGACGGAGGGAGTATTTCTTTTGTTCTGGTTATTTGTTAAACATTTTCATTTTACGGTGTTTCATTTATTTGTTTACCTTTCTATATTAAAGTGTTTTTTATGCGTATTTTGATTATTTACATATCCATAATAATCAACTTGTCATTCAATAACACTAACACGCAATCCCCCTACCATTTCTTTAATGATTGTGGCAAAACCAAAGATAAACAATTGATCGGAACGAAGGCAATATAGATTAATTCATGAACACTTAGATCAATGGGTAAGGATTGTTCTAACTTAATTAGAGTAAACTCTCAGCATGCTACAATGTCAAAACTCATGATGTAGAAATTTATCCTCCTAACGGTCCTACATGACTCAAATCCGTACTATATCGATGGTATACACCCAATAAAAATACCGTCTATATGTTTGACCTTCTATAAAGATACTCCCTGCGTGGGTCTTACACTTTGATCGTATTTTTTCGGATTGTATACGCCGTTTGTTTTTTGTCGAAATTTATATTTTGTGAAGCTATTTTTATAGTTGTTATAAACATTATTATCAATTAGTTTTCGATTTATTTCCAGTAAAACAAATTTTAATTTTGACCAAATTAAAATGTGAAATGGGAAGAAAAGAAAAAGAGCGGTAGGGACTAGGGAGTATATAACTTGTGAATGAGTGATATTAAGATCGAGTCTTTTACACTTAGAAAGATGTCAGCTAATTTAACTGCTAAATCATAATAAAGATAATATTAATGACTTAAATTCAATTATATTGCGCCTATGCATGGGTCCTTTCCAGAAAAAAAGGGTTATGATAAATACTTAATATATACATTAATTGTATTGATTTATGAGTAATTTATTCTCTAATTTCTAAATTAATACCAAAATTGGAAGGGTATTAAATGCTTAAATACAACCCAATAATCCACTGAGTTGTATTTATCATTTTCCAAAAAAAAAAAATCCTTTAAAGACGAAAGACAAATATAGTAGTGTCAACTTCACAATAGTCGGTACAGATCCTTCGTCTCATTTCATGTCTCATCTTGTGTCCCAACACTTCTCCTTTTAACACATAATCACTTTGATATATATTTTTATCATATCTATTATCTAGAATGTGATGTGTCAAGATCTTAAGGTGTTGCGACATAAGATGGGACATAAAAGTGGGACAGGTGATCTCAACTGCATAACCGTACGGTTAAATGAAAGGATTTAATTAGATTATAAATCTGCAGGAAATGAGAGCTATAATTGGAGAAATTAATTGCAAATATGGGTAGAGGGGAGTCACTTCAAGTGTTATTACATAATTATTCCCATTCGACCGAATATAAAGCATTCATTTTATTTTAATTAGGCTAGGTCCGTATAATTTATTGTTACCTGTTCATGACATAGATTTAGCTTACATTGTCTTTTTATTTTTAATTTTTTTTTAAAAAAATTATGTGATACAGTGATTGGTGTAAAGTTGTTTGGTTGACATAAACAATCAATGTAAAATTTTTACTTCCTTAAACATAAGCTACGTTGAAGAAATTAGATTTCTAACTTTCCATGAATATGCAAAAGTAAATACAATGTGTCATATTTTAATTTTTGAATTTTTGAGTTTTAAAAAATTTGACCTTGAAAAAGTAGATGTTATGTGGTGTTTGCAATTGATTAATTGAAATAGTTATAGAAATGATAAATTATTTAATCGTAAAATTATATTTGACACCGGCAAATAATTTCAAAATTTCGACAATATCGACTAAATTATATGGAGTACAAAACATATTAGCTATATAGATTGTTACTTGTCTTACATTTGGAGACTTAAATTTTAAAATTCACTCAATGATACTTCAAATTTTTCACTTGTTATATTACATGATATTCGAATTATATGATTCTTCAAATTTTTCGCATTTTCTTTCATTTTATATTTATGTTTTACCATGCAACATTTCATATTCTTGTTAATTAATTTTTTTTAAATTTTTTTTACAGATGTAGAGAAAGATTATATGTATTAGTATGTATTGAGGCGATAACCTACCTTTTGCATATGTACGTTTGTACCATCTCTCTGCTAAACCAAAGTCTAAAGAGTCTATTCATAATTTTCATATCACCTAAAGGAATATAACGCACGTAATTCATATTTTTTTTTTCGTGTTTAGCAAAATCTAGGGTATATTATTTCCTCTGTTTTCATTGAAATATTTACGTTTTTTAAAAAATTTCTCACAAGTTTTAAATAATGTAAATAATCGAAGGTGATTGAGAAAGTATGATATATGAACCTTTGATTGCAAAAAAACAAAACAATATTTGTAATTTGTAATTTGATGACTTCCAAATAAGAGTTAAAAAAAATAGAGGCGAGTAGCACGTTTAAATAGTAAATTAGGTCTGCATGTAGATTCTGAATCCATAGTCACATGTACAAATATATAATTAAGTATACACATCTGTCTGACACTCAAAAGTACCTTCGAAATGTCAACTGACCGATCAAGGGATTGGTGTTGCACATTTACCAAAACGAGTACCAGTACTCAATTTCATTAAGTGTATTATAAAGAGTATATTAATCGTAAATTATAATGTTGACGTAGTTCGAACTTCGAACCTGGGTCATGAGTATTAATGTATTATCCTTTATAACGCCATTAATACTGCCATTTCCAAACATAGAACTCGTACACTACATCACCACCCCCTACCTACAACCAAAGCGCGGCCATATCATGAATACGCCACTGGTATTACATCCGACCCTAAACACCACCGTAATTTTCTACTCCCTACCCCTAACATGCCTTAGAATGTGAAGACTAAAGAGAATGGCCTCCTGATATTACCAGCCCTCTTGGCGTCTTCCATCATGTCAACAAACACCGTGACGTGGTATCAAATAAGGCCATTTTTTAATTCATCAAATTACACTAGAATTATTAGCTAAATCCAAGCTAAAATATATATATATATATATATATAGAAGGCTCTTTTCGAATCTAATTTCTATAAATACAATTTATTTCAAAAGCACGTAGCACCAGTTTACTAGTGCCGATTCTGGCATAAGGAGCCTTAGAAGGTGAGTGGTGGAGTGGCAACAGTCCCTCCCTTTATTTGTGCCCTATATATTGTGCACCCGGTTGATTATAAGGCTTCAGTAAAGGCTGAGCTTCTTAAGGAGTAAGGGTTCCTACAAGGGTGTAGTAGGTTCGATTCTCCATATATCTCGAGCATACTGGTGAATCGTTCTGTCACTGCTGAACATGGATGAACCGGCTGTGTTGAGGATTGACATTGTAGTCCACTTCTGCTCATTGTGATATAAAATTATAAATTAGCTTATAAAACAGAGTAAGATAACATGACATTTACTTGACCCGATCAATGCTGAGAAACAAATATATTCACACCAGAAAGGCTCTCGGAGATGACATTGTAACCATAGATAGGCTAACAGCAGCATCATAAATAGAGATATCAACAAGAAGTCGTCTTTGATAGCCAAATTCTAGAAATGTCGCAAAATATGGGATTTCATAAATAAGGTAAAGATATTAGACTAAATCACCGGACTAAAGGAGGGTCACAGCAACACCAAGATTACTTCACTTCTATATGATCTTTACTGATTTTTTTTTTTTTCTCAAATATATATAATTGAGCTTGTTTATGTTTTATGAAATTATGCGAGCTTTCAGAGACCTATCTCTATACTAAGCTTTTCTCTTGAATGAGATATTTAAATTACGGAAAAACATTTTGAAAGAATATGGCCGGTGAAATTATGTTCTTCACTTGACCAACTAGAAAAGTGATACCAGCCTTGAAGGAACTCTGAACTTCTAAAGTTTGAAGGAACCTTTTAAAAGTTTTAACTTCCAACTTCCAAGTTTGAAGAACTTGTTAACTCCTAAGTAGTTCGAACCCATACAAAAACAAAGATAATGATATCCGATACAACAATGAATTTTAAACTTACCTTCTGATCACGATACGCCTCATCAACTTTCTCTTGGCATTCAATGTAACTGGGAAAGTCCTTGCCAACGAGAAAGTAATCAGCTCGACCATAGCCTTCATTTCCTTCAAGGGAACCCATCAAATCGTCGTAGCTGAATGAGCCAAAAACTCCACTTCTAATGTATTCTTTTACTTCCTCAAACCGAGGATCAGGCACAAACTACATATGGCATCAAACAACACACTTATTAGCAGCTACTCAGCTAGGTAAGCATAAGTACTTTTCATTATCATGTACTCCGTGTCTCCGTTCTAACAATATAACATAAACAAGCCTTAAACAAGTTTATTACTTAATTTTTGTTCATTTACTTCACGAAGATTCAACAACTATTGCAACCAATATATAAAAGTCTAAGCTGATAGGTGATATCTTACCTTGCCCTCAGCTCTCTCCTTCCTAAGATCAGCAATTTCATGAGCTTGCGCACCAAAGAGAAAAAAGTTGTCCTCTCCAACTTCTTCCCTTATTTCAACATTAGCACCATCAAGAGTACCAATCAGCAGACATCCGTTCATAGCAAACTTCATGTTGCTGGTTCCACTGGCCTCCATTCCAGCAGTACTGGTGACATAAGCAAATGTTAATAAGTGTAATGAGAGGAAGAGTCAGAAGCAAAAGCCACAGAGCTGGGTATTGGCTCTAAGTAACATAAACGTTTCCTTCAAAAGCCAAAGGTGTGTTCGCACATTACAGTCGTTAAACCTCACATATGCTGAAAATTTCCTGATATTTTATAAAATTCAAATTTAATTAGTGTTCACATCAGATCAATGTGAATCGGTAAATTACCTGATATGCTGTGACAGCTCACTGCTAGGGATAAGCACTTCAGCTACACTTACATTGTAATCTGGGACAAATATCACCTAAAAGAAATGAAGAAGTTAGGATAGAAAGTGCAAGAAGAAGAGATAGAGCGCATAGGATTTAGCTGAGAATCAAGTTGGCAATAGAAATAATGTTTACTGTAATAGAATAGCTTCACTGACATATTCAAAACTCTCAAATCATCTATATAATCGCTGAAAATGCAAGATTTGAGACATGTTTGAATATGGACTTTTAGATGTTAGTGGACAATTTAATAGTGATCAAACGTAAAAAAAAAAATTTAAAAAAAATCATTCACATTGCACATGATCAAACTTGAACATTCACTACGATGATTCTAATACTTGCAAATACTGACTACAGTAGGAATGATTAAAAAATCTATAAAACGCTAAGAAAATTATTCCTGTTTATGTGAGTGAGCACTATAAGATACTCCGTATTTGTCATGCTTAGGAGGACTCCTCAACTTTAAAATAGTAATATATACATACATACCTTCAAAAGATCGCCAATTTCAGGATCATTATTTACCGTGGTACCTACATCGGTAATGAATTTCACGATTCTCTTAGCTTGGACATATGTGGCAAACGCTTTTCCTCCAAATATACACACACGAGGCACATATTTAACAACCCTTTCTTCAGGAGTCATTTCTTTCATCTTTTTATAACGGTACACAATTCCCAGAA
Source organism: Silene coronaria (assembly GCA_028566215.1). Taxonomy (NCBI): domain Eukaryota; kingdom Viridiplantae; phylum Streptophyta; class Magnoliopsida; order Caryophyllales; family Caryophyllaceae; genus Silene; species Silene coronaria. The sequence goes on from JAOWBH010004241.1 coordinate 8,855, forward strand.
TGTTCAACAATTGGCGCTTGTACTCATGAATACGTTTTACCTGAAACAGCAATTCATTTCAAGTCTAAGGATAAAGAGCATGAACCTAAACACTTTGCAGGTCTCTATTCGCAGTAAGGGACTTACCATACATGCCACTGATAAACTTCTACTCCGTATTTAGCATTTTAAAAATATGACATTCATGTCCAGTTCATTATGAAAACAACAGCTATGAAACTTTTCTTTGTTTACTACACGAAGTGCAGTATAACCTACACATTCTATTGGATCTTATACCTTAAAACGCCTCCTCACACGGAGGCGCATAAGCGTCATCGTGTGGATAAATGCTTCACATGGTGGCCTGTAGCCGCTGTAGGCGTGAAACGTGGACATTGAGATTAAAGTTTGTGTGGCAAGGGGGCTCCCGGGAATCAAACTTGGGACCTCAGGGTTCTCAGGGTATCAGACTCTGATACCATATTAGAAGACCATACCAAAACCTTCTTGAGACGCAATAATTGAATCTTATACCTCAATGTGCCCCCAGATCAAACTAAAAGTTATCGTTAAAGTTTAAGCATCTGAAGATTTTCTTAATCTATAGTAGAAACGAAAATGGCAGATAGATACTGGTTATGTGGTTAGACAGAAAATGCAATAAGCATTGATATTATTAACAGATAGAAATAACCTGCACATCAAACATCGCATCTGGGCTGACAATATATCCGGTTTTCTCTCTTAAATATGCTGCAACCTTCATCTTGTTTATCCTCTTTGCTTCCCTCCATTCAGACTGAAGTTCCGCATTATTGGCAAACTGTACATATGTTTATTCAAAAGTTTAAATATGAGTACTTTATTCAATATATAGCTGAGGTTGACAAGATTAATACCACGAAACAAGACAGCACTATTAACTTACGGATTAATAGATTCCCGATTCCTCCTACCACAAAAAGGTATGTATTCATTACAGAAAAGAACTACAGATATCCAAAATGAAAGGCACTTTATGCTCCAATAGACCTTGCAACACGCAGGCCATTCAAATACTTTCAAGGAAGACCAGAGACAGGTAGTTTTGGGCTTGCATGTTACCAAGCTATATGCAAAAATAATACAATGTGCCAGAAACAATATGCAATTTATGTAACATTCACCCATACACCTTCAGACAGTGAAGGTAATTGAGATTTGAGGATGATTTAATTCCTCGAATAACACTTATAATATCTAAAAGTACTAAAATAACCAACGTCCCCAAAATGACCTAAATGCAATCACCAATATAGCCATCACAATAAGCAATAACAATATACCTGTTGTAGTTCAGCGAGCTTCTCAGTTTGAAGAACCCAATCCTCTGATCCAGTCCACTTGGTGATTATTTTACTTAGTGCTGGATTACAAAAGCGGATCCATCTTCTAGGGGTAACACCATTTGTTTTATTCTGAAATTTCTCAGGCCACAACTGAAACAAAGAAAGCCACCAATCATCAAGATGAGCAAAAGTTCAATTCATACGGGCTAATGAACAAGCGCATAATGTTTCAGTTTAGCATTTTACCGAGTAGAAATCGTTGAAAACATCATTCTTAACTATCTCGCTGTGTATCGCAGCAACCCCATTGACTGTGTGCCCACCAACAACAGAAAGATTAGCCATACGAACAACCTTAGGTTGCTTAGGATCCGGTTTAAAACTTGGCTCCCATTTCTCTTGAGAAGCTAATGGTTCAGTTACATCAGCTGTATCTACACTCTCCTTCCCCTCCACCTCTTCTTTCGCAGATGTTTCTTTCCCTTTCGAAGAATCATCTTCTTCAGAAATTTCTAATGTTTCAGTTGGAACTACAATGGAACCATTTTGAGGTTTCACAAGCAATTCTAAAACAGATCCAGGCAACTCTACATTGTCCATAATTCTCATGCTTTGTATCTTTCCATGCAATAAGTCAAGATCTTCAATACCATATTCAGCTATTATGGTGTTTATTAGCTGGTAAATGACATGTTGAGAAAGTACAATGAGACCAAAGAAAATGATGTTCAGAACTTCAACCATAGGTTAGAAAATTAAAATCCTCAAAAGTTTTTTTTCTTTTATTACCTCCTCATCAATCAATTTTATGATCTCAACATGACGAGGAAGCAGTAGCTCAATCAGCTCCAAACTCCATTTCTCTAATGCCTCTGGTAACACAGTATGATTGGTGTACGCAACAGTCCTAGACACACGGTAATAAAACTGTTAAAATTTTGAAATTACTATTTGTCAGGATGAAGTTTCAGAAACTATACAGTATACACTGAAGAGGATGCATTAAGTATTAAGTCTTCCGTACTCCATGAGGAATGTGTGAAAGCTTTAAAGTTCTTCTGAGGTGAATTTGACAACTAGTATAAAATTGGGTATCTAAATGATAAAATACATTAGAACTACAAAACAAAGGATATCATCATTCCTCAATTATTTCTCACATTTAGATGTTCGGAGATTAAAACTCGAGACTTACTTTTTTGTTATATTCCAGGCTTCATCCCAGCTTAAACCCTTTACGTCCACCAGTATTCTAATGAGTTCTGGGATACAGAGTGTTGGATGAGTGTCATTCATCTGTACAGCGATTTTCTCCGGAAATTTTTCCCAGTTCACAGGATTTCCTGATCTCTTTTCAAAGCGTGAAATAATATCTTGGAGGGAAGCAGAGCACAGTGTGTACTGCTGCTTCAGCCTAAGAGTCTTTCCCTCCAACGAATCATCACCCGGATATAATACATAACATATCTGGTTGGAAAAAGATGCAAGGAAGTTAAAGCCAGTCATATGATTGCAAGGGTAAAGACACGGGGAAACAGATATAGACTAGAAGGTTAGTCTGGCAAAAAAACTATATACTGACTTGGTTTATGGTAAACAAAGTCTCATCATCAAAATATCAATGAGCTGGAAGGAGATTGTCGCAAGAATTTTCAGATTTTCTCCCATAATGATGAAAACAACAGCGTTAAACTGTTACTAGATAAAACTAGGTCTAACAAGAACACTTCTAAAAATTAAAGGTGAAACAATGCTAATATAGGAATCAAGTCACTAAACATATATGTAAGTCATCTGCAACGGTATATAAGAAGTTGCAAAATCAAACACACCTTCTCTGCATTTGTCAGTGCCTCATATGCTTTAGCATGATCACCAGCATTAAAAGCGCCTAAGTCAAAGTCCTGTGATGTCACCTTTGTAGACCATAGTCTAAGATTATTGGTGGTTTTGGTTTTGTATCCTGGAATAGGGACATCATAAGCGACAGCTTTAATATCCTCGCCGCCTATCCAATCTTTCCTTCCATCTGGTCTGGTAATGACTTTACCATAGAATTTCACTGGATAAGAGACGTCATTTCTGACGATTTCCCAGGGATAACCCATCTAGCAAGAGGATTGTATCAGTAGTTGAAGGCCCATTATGAAAACTGATTATCATAGAAATAAATACATAGAGAGAATCCTGTAAATTGTCATCAATGTAGTTTGATGGAATCGATGGAAGCAAACAGAATTGGAAAATGATGAAAAACAAATGGAAGGCAGTAGAACATGCAATCGTACCTCAAGCCAGTTTTCAGCAACCTCCTCTTGACCATCTTTGGTAATCAATTGCTTGAATAGCCCATACTTGTATCTGAGCCCATAACCCCATGCCGGGTAATTCAGTGTAGCCAAAGAATCTAAAAAGCAAGAGGCAAGACGTCCTAGTCCCCCATTTCCCAATGCAGGGTCTGGCTCCTGGTGAGTATTAATGAAATTCCAGTAAGTTCAAGGAGTACCTTATATTATATCAGTGACTCCTTTTGAGCATAGTTATGTAACTATATGAAGATACATGACCAGTTTTTCACATATGTCAATTGTTAAATCACTTAAATAGCATCTAAAAGTTTCAATTCAAAGACCCCTGACATTATAGCTGCTGTCCCTCATCTCACCTGCTAAAAAATGTGAATAAATTCATAGAATTCAAAAGATACTGAAATTACAGTCTTGTGAATACCTATGAACTGAGAGTCGTTCAACTGTGTGTATGAGTCCAAAAAGTCTCATGGAAAAAATACGGAAAATCCAAAATGCAAGGACTCCACTCTCCAGGATATATTGTTAATAATATGGAAGACACTTTGTTATTGATATACGTACGCATAAAGAGATATTTTATTTCATATATCGTCCTACATTAAGTAACCAACAGCAGTCAGTACTCAGCACCATGTATCTCGCACAGATATAATAAGGGACTATGGATAAACATCAAAATGATTTCTATATAATAAACAGCAATCAATCAGCAACTTGTAGCCAAGCATTCCATTTAAGAAAATTTAATGTTTTAAACATATTCTGAAGTGTTTTGTTTGTTGGTTCTCCATGATTGATTAGAAGGAAAAAATTGTCACTATTATTACAGGTTTTTTGTCAGAAGGTTATCTAAAACACCATTGCTTCCTATAAAAAATCATCAGTATGAGTAAATTGTGCTAGACTCACTATGATCGCAAGTTTCTCCATTTGATTTTTACCCTTTTCATCTGTTAAGGGAATTGATCTTTGACTGCGATATAAAGTCCTATTATGTCAGCAACCCAAAGCCAAGAATCAAGAATGAATTCATGAGCTAACCTGCTCGGCTACAGCTTCAAGGTCGTATCCAAGCTTTCTTAAAGCATCAGCATAGGCCCCAGATAACTCAAGATTACCAATAGCATTTAACAGAGCTCTCCCCTACAAAAACAGAAATACATTAATGAAAGTTAGCCCAGAATATTAAAAAGTAATATGGAGTACTACACAAAGTATGAAAACTCTCTTGCATCCCAAGAAAGATCAGTGTATGAAGAATGTGATTAAGTGAAAAAGCTTAAGATGACTAATGAGTAACCCAAGTAACAAAAATAACCTGAAGAAACTCCATAGATAGATAGTATGCTTGCTTGGCATTAGTCTTCTCATAATAATCGTATGTAGCATTCCAGTTGATGATAAGCATGTCACGGAGACTTTCTGCCGTGGCGAAGTATGCCTTGGGGAGCTCAAAATGTTCTGGAGAAAAGGAAGGAGAGAACTCTGCGTGATACTTAATGCTTGATGCAATTGATTCGGAATCAGGTGCAAAAACATTTTCAACCCCTGTAACTGCTACAGAAGGGTAGGATTCAGAACGAAAGTCAGAAAACACATTATGTGTAACGACGCTTATCTCAATATTATTTAACTCGGCAGTTAGAATTTCTAGCAGGAAGGTATACAAAACAAAGGGATTACAGTGCAGGTGAAAAATCGCGAAAGATATCTCGAGTATTTATCAATACGTATAAAACTAGTCCAGCCTATGGCGTAACAAGAGGGGAGGGATGCAGCAGATACACTACATGATAATGAATATAATTAGCACACATTCAGTATTAGGCGTGATACACCCTAGGTGTCGGGATTATGTTCCCACATAGTTTTGGTAAATATCATTGCAACATATTCTTTGCAATATCTCGCTTTCCTATTATCGAATTGTGTGTTGTATATACAGTATATATGTATTCTTCAGCTGCATAAGGGAAAAACAGCGAAACCTTTCCCAACTCGACTCTTTCCTATCTTCCTTACACTTTGATTGCAATTTTCCTCCAGAAATAAGAAATCCACACAATTAACCTCCATACAGTCCTTAGAACAAGCTATATACAACTTGATTTTTGCTCAGTTCGCTTCAAGTCAGCATAATTCAGCCAAAAAAAGACTAAAGTTGAGCTAAATTCCGCGAAATCAAGCAAAAAATTAGTTCAACAGTACAGTAGACATACAGGCGATCAAATCAGTCAATAAATTAAACAAAGTAATGATGTAACAAGAATCTGAAACACAAAGAGAGAATCGCATTGACTAACTGCTACTCAATAATATACGACGCGTACATTATATACTGGCGACATTGTTAACAAAATTAGCGTCACTAGACTACTAGAGTACGCTATATACAACTAGTATTCGCTCATTTCAGTTCGGTTCAGCTTAATTCAGCAAAGTTAAGCAACATTCGACACGAAATCAAGCCAAAATCAAAATCATTTCATCAACAATAAATCAAACAACTAGTATTCGCTCATTTCGATTCAGTTCAGCATAATTCAGCAGGAAAAACAGTCAAATTTAAACAAAATTCAACACGAAATCAAGCGAAAATCAGTTCAACAACAGTAATGTAATTCATGTATCAAATGCAGAATTACGGAAACTAATCAGACAGAAGAAACCTTTATCAGCAGAGAGAGGATCTTCCAAATGCTTATCACTAGCGACATTGCTAACCGTCAAGAGCCTTCTAGAAAACATGGGCGACGAAATTCGATAATTCCTGAATTTCAAAGTGAAATCGCAGAAAAACGGCGATGAAATTGAAGTGCAGAAAACTAAATTAGCAGCCATTTTGAAGAATTAGGGATTCCAAATCCAGAAAATGACGATGAAGTTGAATTATAGAGAAGTGTTAGTGAGAAATGACAGTTTATCCTCACACAGTAGTGAAGAGTGAGTAGTAGTGACTAGTGAGTGAGAAGAGAACTGAGAAATAATATCTGCAATTATTTCTTTATTTGTTTAATATCACTATCGGTATTCGTGATTCTGAGCTGTGTAATCTTGTGTGATGCGGATTTTTGACTTTTTCCGCTTTCCAATAAAGGGTCAATGATTTATCTTTCCGCTGCTTTTAAGTTTTACCGCCATTCTCAACCGTTAACGGTATCAAATCTTGTTTTAGACGGTCACTTTTTGTCTGAAGTTTTAAACAAGTATATCTGACTATTGTATAGTTAAATGTGGAGCTGGCAAGTTTGACCCGACCCGAATCCGAGCAAACCCGACCCGATAGGACACGAAAATTTTGCAACCCGATAATTAGTGACCCGAACCAGACCCGACCCGATATTGACCCGACAAATATTAAGTTTAATATTGATCAAAATAAAAGTGATTTTGTATTTATATTGATACGTTTGACTTGATAATGAAGTAATTAAACCAAATAATGGTCAAAAATTGAATTAATGCGATAAATTAATCGGACTCAATAATGACCCGACCCTACCCGAAATCGACCCTACCCGACCCAAAAGGTTAGGCTGACCTGATATGACCCGATTGCCACCTTTAGTTAAATTAACCATAATGGTACAGTTAGTATTATAGCTTATGATAACTTATTTTTCAATACTGGTCACATTAGACTGTAAAATGGTCGCAAAATCTCATCTTATTACTTCAGATTAAAATAGCTCGTCTGAAAAGAGGCAAACGGTAAAATCTTTGTTAACGCGTTTTTTACACCAATTTTTGCTAACCTAAATCAAATTGATGTGGGAAATGAGTTTGTGATAGACTTTACTTTTGTTTGGGACGTCAAACAATCCTCATCTAAGGTCGTAATCTAAGTCATAAAGTTATACATTAATTTAGATCATCTTAATTAAAAATAAGAATCAAATGAACATGACTCATCGCAAAAAGAAGTCAAATGTGCCAAGATGTGATTATTCAGTTTGTATAAAAAATAGGTTTATGTGGTAGTGTCATATTAACGAGTTAAGAATATGGGGGAATTGATCGGTGTCGGTGATATGGACTAAAGTCC
>JAOWBH010004351.1:0-16497 GCA_028566215.1 Silene coronaria
ATTCACAAATTAGTATTCAATTTCAATTTTCTCTCGATACATAAGTGAAAATATATTCATGTGGGATCTTGTTTAATTCGTCTTCACGAGTACATTAAAAATATCTAACATTTATAATATCCCCAAATACATAGTTAACGACATTTAAGTCACAAAATACGCATTGACAAACGTGAAAAAGCAAATAGGTAGAGTGGAGTTGAATGGAGGAAGTATATCTTTATTTAACACTTTCACTTCATGCTACACAAATCATCGAAACAAAAAACTCATATACAACCGTTGTATGATGTTACCCAATATACGAGTTAGAGTTAAGACATTGTATTCAGACCGGTGACCGGTCTAGCAAAAATATAAGCCAACTACAAGAATTGAACAACATTTTCAAGCCAGTTGTTCATGTACCCAATACAACTAATATGACTTGACCTATATTTATTAGTGTCATTAATTGGTTTAAATTCACAAATTATATAAAAGGACCGTTTTACAGTAAGACGACCTTACATAATAATTACCGTCTTAACAAAGCAATGCGGCATTCATGGCCTAGGCCTACTAGGGAACACATTTTGAACATCAAAACTTTGCATTAATACAAATTTAATAGAGAGACAAATTTTAATAAAGTAATTAACTTTAAAATATTAAAATAACATAATCAAAGTCTCCACTATCCACCTTAATTGACTGTCACTAAAATTAAGACCAAACTAAAGATACAAATACTATTTGGGACACTGCTTTTTCCAAGTAAACTTTAGCTACCTGAGTCTAAAAAGACGAGTAATTATCCTGTAAAACCGTCTACTTCTTACAATACGATGACTCCATGATCACCTTACAAGTCCAAAGAGACGAGTAATTATCATGTAAACCTCTTACAATACGATGAATCCATGATCACCTTACAAGTATAACGGTCTTACAACATAATTTGCGAAAAAAAAATAGCCAACCAAAGACAAAAAGACATAAAACTATAAAAGCACACCAATTAGCAAAACTTTACCTGGAAATAGCTGTCCCAACCAATAAAAAATACTCTACTAATTATGATAATGTTGTACACTAAAGTACAATTAATGACATTAATTACCATTAATAAAAAAAAAAAAAAAAAAAACAAGAACAGATATTCTTCTCATTTACACTCCAATAACATGATCAACCCCCCCAAAAAAATAATCCTTTTTTTAGAAAAAAAAAAAAAAAAAAAATCACACTCCGTCTCAATCATTTGTTTACCCTCGATTAAAATAACCGACGGAAAGAGTCAATCATTTGTTTACTCTCGATTAAAATAACCTAGGGTAAACAAATGACTGAGACGGAAAGAGTCAATCATTTGTTTACCCTCGATTAAAATAACCCAGGGTAAACAAATGACTGAGACAGAAAGAGTCAATCATTTATTTACTCTCGATTAAAATAACCAAGGGTAAACAAATGACTGAGACGGAAAGAGTATTATTATCTCGGGTTTTTTTAATTTTAAAGATGGCATCCAAAGCAATTACAAATCCTAGGAGTGAAAGAACAAAAGCCAAAGGGTCTATTTGGTATGTTGCAATTGATAGCATAACAACAAGGTGAAGGCAAACAATAACCTCTAGCTCCACAACATGTACATGGTGCACATATTTGAAAACTTCCTAGTTTCCTTCTTGTTTCATTCATCATCAACATTTTCTTCATTTTTTCGCCGTCGATTAATGGGTATAATTTGAATTCTTCTTCATTTGTCACATTTAGTACATTCCCTTTTGATGATGAACATAATTCAATTGCCTATTTTACAAAAAAAAAATAAAAAAAATTAGTTGGTTTTTGATGTAATGAGGTAAATGTAATGTTATTCTGAAACTTCAGTTTGGTCATGCATCGGACTTTTGATAATACACCTCAGTTTGGACCAAAAAGCTGATAAACTCTATGTTACCCCGACATTTCACTTTAATCATGTGATAATACACCCAGTTTAGACCAAAAAGCCGATAAACTCAATGTTACTCAGACATTTCACTTTAGTACATTCCCAATTGATGATGAACACAATTCATTTGCCTTTTTCACAAACAAAAAAAAAACAAGGTTTTAGATTGATTTTTGATATAATAAGGTAAAAGTTACGTTACTTTCACACTTCACTTTGATCATGCGTCGGACATTTGATAATACACCTCAGTTTAGACCAAAAAGCTGATAAAATCTATGTTACCCGACATTTTACTTTAGTCATGTGTACACTTCAATTTAGACCAAAAAGTTGATATTACTCCGACATTTCACTTTAGCCACGTGTCATGTGTCAACTCATATAGTTGGGTAGCATTACAATTTCAAAACCAAAAAAAAAAAAAAAAAAACTGATAAAATATATGTTACTGCGACATTTTACTTTAGTTAGGTGTCATGTGACGGACACGACACTTAAACATTTCATTTTAGACCAAAAAGCTGAAAATAGGGCGGAAAATAACCGTATCCAACACTCTAACACCGTATCGTGTCAGATAATTGAAGCATGAGTATGAGTAATATAGGTAAAATCAAGAAATTCTAACAACTACCCAGATAAAAATGAGTGAAATTACAAGTGGGTTTTGAAGAAAACTTACATTAGCAAGATTTAATTGACTGGAATTGAAGAGTTGCAAAAATAAGAGGGAGAAAATTCCCAATAATGTGAAAGTTGCCATCTTTGTTCAATAGATCTAGAAATTAGGGTTTTTTATGAGAAATGAAGTGATTTTAGGTAGGAAAATTAATGATAATAGTTATTGTTTAAGGTTTATGAATTTGAGGAGGTTGGTTTTTTTTTTTTTTGAGGAGGTTGGTTTTTCAATTCACATGAATCCCATAATAAATTTAATAAAATTAGGGTTTTTCTTTTTTTTTTTAAAATTTAATGAAATTGATCTCAATTTTCAAGAATGTGAGCAGTGTGAGTGACTAGTGTGTGTGTTTTCCATGTTAATATACCAGAAGGAGTAGTAGGAGTGAAGTGTGTGGAAGTTGCAAATTGCATTAGTTGTATCGGGATAATAAGTCACAGGTTTGAATTTCCGTCTCCCATTATATTGTACTAACCTTACGCCTCATCTGAAAAAAAAAAAAATAATTGCATTAGTGGTGTGGGGTTATAATGGATTAATGGGTGTCCTACTGTCCAACTGTGTGGAGTGTGGACTATTATTATCATAATTTTATGATTTATCTGAAGCATAATCATATGCTTAATGTTGCTTTTACTATTAATTAATGACATGTGGCGGAACGGGAAAGGCCGTTTTTCTTTTTGTATTTTTCTTTGCTACTTATTTGTAGTACAGAATTATTGTCAATGAACTGAGAAGAATGTGATTACAGGGAGTATAATTCAGATCAGATCTTATCTTGTTTAAAATTGCAGGAAATATTAGCATGTAGATTCATTATTTTCATGAAGTGGTTAACTAGTGCTCATTATTGAAATAATTAATTAATAAACTAGAACAATACTGTATACGGTTTTAATTTGATGGCGATGCATTTATTTATGAAACGGTCTTATATACGAGTATGAATCCATTCAGTATCAGACTATCAGGCCAATGTGAGTTCATTTTACTCAGTGAAATGGAGAAGCCGTCAAATGAGGATGATTTAAGTGAAATGGAGGGAGTAATAGCGATATATGTGACATTTTTTGATGCTATAGAGGGAACAAAAAGAAAAAAAAAATCGGAATAGATGTAGCATGCTTGCATTGTTGTTCACAATGGTTTCAGCAATTTGACAATAATTCAGATTTATGCAGTACATGAACTTTAAAGAGTTTAAAGGGACTATATATTTTCATGAATGAAGAATAAATTATCAGGTACCTTGTCTCTATGCTGCAAAACATCGCAGAAGGAAGTCGACCTGTGAAGGTCCTGGCTTCAGGGGGAAAGGCTACGTCATTTCTCTGATTCGACATCATGATCATTGCTTGATGGAATGTCCGGAGACTCTGACAGTGAAACCCTTCTGTTATTTCCTGATTTAATGATCCCTGCTGGCATCAGCGTTATTAAACCACTGGATGCTGTGAATGATCCCAGATAATGTCGTACAGTGGAGGAAGTACTGGATGTCGGGGACATACTGAGTGTGAAGATTGCCATTGGGTGATTGAATTTACAGTTTGGACCGAATTTGCATATACCAGAATACCATATTGAGAATATAATATGCATCGAGGTTCGCCCTGCCAGAAGATGCATTGTTCTGTTACACATCAGAAGCAATGCAATCACATGGATTTATAAATTTCAGTGTTTCACCAATCATTCAGCTGAACTGTTAATTCAGGGTATTAAAACTCGTACCCAGTTGTGATCGCATAATAAGTCATCATGCTCTAGTTTCGACTGTTGGGTCATAAATGTGGACAAAACCGTCTCAAAGTACTGTCACGGTCATGGTACTTTCAAAAACCTTTACAAAGTAGTGGCAATGCAATGTCACAGTCGAGATTTAACAATACCATTTATTCAACCCAGATTTGCTGAGGGGTAATGGTGGCAGTTTTACTGTTAGTCATCAGGAACAGCCTCTCTATTTTTCACAGAAGGCTAAAGTTACGTATATCCGACTCCTCCCACATCAGCCTTGGAGTACTGAGTTAATCTTGTTTTTGTTGTTGTGCCCTAATCAGAGAAAGCTCATTCATATAGTGCACTCTACAGAGTAATAGACGGTAACAAACCAAGAGACAGCTAGCAGAGTCGCATCACTCACATGCACATTCACAGGAGAACAGATAAAAGGCTACACTACAGTATCAAGCAGGGTACCGAAAACCTAATTGGCGTAAAGGCAAGCTTAAAAGACTCAAAAGACAGTCAGGGGCAGGAATAAGTCTTTCCCGAGGATCCTGGAATCGACAAACTGAGCCAAACTTACAGAGTTACAGTCACCGGTCTTCATGTAATACTGACATTCAGGTTGCCCAGGTCTGTCAGGGAATACATTATCCCTCTGAAATGCATAATACCCCACTAGAGTAGACCCTGACCGCCTGACCGTTATGTACAAGATTCTGCACTCCAATATTCTTGGGAGGTACATTTTATCCAGCATATCAAATAGCTCCGTATCACATATTTTAGTTGGGGAAGAAAAACTCAGTGGAAGCGGGAAATGGAAGAGTGAAAAATGAATTGTATCTCTTCATGTCTTTAAGCTAGATGGGTCTTTCAGATGACAAACTTGTATCATCTAACATAATTTCTTAAATTATCTCCAGTCTTATCCTCGCCTTCCTAGCTGAATGGGGAGATCTCAGTCAGATTGCGACCATTGCTGTAACTTGTAAGTCCTGTCTTTGATTGAGTCACATTTTCTCTGTCAAAAATTCAGTTCCCATGAGTACATTTGGTTCCGTCTGTACGTGTAAAAGAAATTTAAACTAACCTATAGGTTGGTGGATATTGCATTATATCTCAGTATTCATTCTTCAAGTTTAGCATTACCTCCTTCCCAAAATGTGTTACTCCGTATGTTATAGTCATCAAAACACCTACTTTCGTAATTTTCTGAAAAGTAACTAATGAAGGCAAAATGGTTAAGAATTAAATGGAATGGAACTAGGACATGGGTGAACAAGACTGCTTACTACTGCATATATCAGATTTTGGGTTTTGGTCATAGCATTGTTTCACTAATCGAAAATCTTCAATTTATCTCAGCTGGCTACGCACAAGAACGCATTGGGAGTATGCTACATCAGTAGCAGTGGTGGGAGGAAGCATGTTGGCTTCCAGGATCTCCCAACGAACTGTAGCTACTATCGGTGGCTTCCTCTTTCTAGGATTCTCATTATCGTCATCCCGTCATTTTGCTGCCTAAGGTGGCTAACCATTGCTAATGCTGGTGAAGAATGAAAAGAGACTAGAAGATGGAATTGTAAATAAAAGACTGAACATCCACTTTCCATTAGTTTTAGTTTTACCTTTTTGGAGAACTTTGAATGAGACAGTCTTTCATGTGAGACCAACTCAATTATGCATACAGTCATACATGCGTTGTCGAGTTATATGATCAATAGACTGGTGTGAACAAAAGGCTGAACATAACGCCATAACCACTGGTAATTTGTCTTCTTCCAGGGGGAGTATACAATGCTCAATAGTAGAAGTAGGGCTGTCCAAAAGTCCGGGTCAGCCCGGCCCGCCTCAGGGTCACAATTGACCCGACCCGGCCTGCCCCCAACCCGGGCTGAATTCGGGTCCCATTTCCCAGACCCGGCCCGTTTTGACCTGGACCCGCCTAAGGCCTGCCCTGACCCGTTCCCTCCGACACCCTTGACCCGACCCTCCCCAACTCGGCCCGACCCGCCTCATACTCAGGCCGTGCCCGGGCCTCCCACCCCAACCGTGCCCACCCCTCACCCGGCCGACCCGCAAGGTTGAACAACCCTAGTACGAAGTAATTGTTAATTTGTCACATTGACCAACTTTTTCTGTCCAAATATTGTTTGATCACATAAGTTACGATTGCTAGAGGTGACCACGGGCCGGGTTCACCCAACACGGCCCCAAACCAGCCTTTGGGAGGTAGGCGGGCGGGCTCGGCTGGTTCAAGGGGAGGCCGACCTGGAGCCGGCCCTTGGACAGGCGGGGTCACGGAAGTACGGAACTAGTGTAGTTTTTTTTGTTTTGTTTTTGATGGGTCAAGGGCGGACCGGGTCCATTTTCTTGGACCCTAAACTGGCCTGGCACTGGTCATACCAAGTCGAGTGGCGAGTCGGCCGGCCTGGGAGATGTAGGCCCGAGGGACGGGCTAGGCCGTGCAAGTGGCCAGCTCTAGCAATCGCTACCTTTTTACCAGATACATTCTAGGTAAACCTCGGACATATTAGCCGGCCGCTACGAAAGAAGTAGTTACTCAATAACTTTAGTTGGTCTATCTTAAGACGAATATATCCGTCTTTAGAACAAAACCGACCAAGTACTACACCATTAGTGTGGATGAGACAAATACTTTGTTCTTTCCTATGCATTTTGCCTTGGTCTTATTCATCTCAAATGGGTATACTTAGAGCTGGCAAAAGCTGACCCGAATCGACCCGCCCCGCCCGAACCCGACCCGATACAACCCGAAAATTGGGTGACCCAAAACCTAACCAAACCAACCCGATAACCGATAACATCCTTATTTTTTCCAACCCGAACCCGACCCGTGACATGATGTTGACTCAACCCGATAGATGACCCGATAATGAATTAGCTTAATAATGGTCTAAATAAGAGCAAAATGACATTAATCTCAATTATTTTTACTTAAAACTACAATTAATACACTTAATCATTGTTTAAACGTAAAATTACTCATCTAAAACTAAATACATTAGAGAAAATATATTCTGATAACCTAACCCGACACTGACCCGCTAACGACCCGACCCGACTTGCCACCCGAAGATGACCCGACATGAACCGAACCGACCCGACACAACCAGAACCCGATATGACCCGACCCATAACCGACCCCGAGTGACCTGATTGCCACCTCTAGGTATACTGGACTCGTCTTAAGCTTAGGACGGTAGCGAGACGGTTCTCGAAATATCTCGCAAATTAAATTAAAGTTAGAACCCAAAAAAGTACCACTTTTTTTCCCGGTATAAATACCAATAGTTTGTCTTGCTTGCGACGGGTCGCGGGTTGCGACGGGTAGTTTGTGAGAGAAAATGGGTAGAAGGGACAAAGGAGGGTCCCCCTGATATCCGTCACAAATAAGTGACGGATACCGTCCGTCACAAATAAGAATTTGTGAAATACCAAATTGCGCTCAAAAAAAAGAAACCCAACGAACACCAACTCTCTCTCTCTCTCATGAATCATGCTCCAACTATAATTATCCGTTTTCATACATAAATCCCCAATTTTATTTCAATCATACATTTAATTCATATTAATTTCACATAATCTACAATGAGGAGGTTCAAATTAATCTGGGTTTTATGATAAAGGCTGAATTTCTTTCTTTCTCCTTCTTTAATCAACAATTTTCTGGGTTTATTTTGAAATTAATTTATTGAACAATGAGTATCAAATTGTTGAAGGAGGAGGGGGAGGAGGAGGAAGGAGATGAAATCGATATCGAAAGCGAAAATGAAAATGATGATGTTTTGATAGCACCAACTAATTTTTCAATGGTGGAAGAAGGGCTTTATCGATCTGGGTTTCCTGAATCTAATAATTTCCGCTTTCTTGAAACCCTAAATCTCAATTCTATTATGTGAGCTTCTCTTTAATTTCATTGTTTATGATTTTATGTACGCCCTCTGTCCCGATCATTTGTTTACCTTTGATTAAAATACGTATTGCAAAGAAGGGGAAAAAAAACGTAAACAAATGATTGAGATGAAAAGTTTATATTTTTTGATGTTTGTAGTTGTGATTAATGGATAGTTGTTTAATTTGTTGGTACTTTTGCTGCCCGGATCATTTGTTTATCTTTGATTAGTATACGCATTGCAAAGAAGGGGAAATAAACATAAACAAATTATTGAGAAGAAAAGTTTATATTTTTTGAGGTTTTTTATTGATTTTTTTGATGTTTGTAGTTGTTTAATTACATTGTAATTAATGGATAGTTGTTTAATTTGTTGGTACTCCTACTGTCCGATCATTTGTTTATCTTTGATTAATATACGCATTGCAAAGAAAGAGAAAAAAAAACATAAACAAATGATTGAGACGAAAAGTTTATATTTTTTGAGGTTTTTTATTGATTTTTTGATGTTTGTAGATGTTTAATTACATTGTAATTAATGGATAGTTGTTTATTTTGTTGGTACTCCTGCTGCCCCGATCATTTGTTTATCTTTGATTAATATACGCATTGCAAAAAAGAGGAAATAAACTAAACGAATGATTGAGACAGAAAGATAATATTTTTCTGAGGTTTTGTTTTTAATTTTTTATGTGGGCAGCTGTTAATTACATTGTAATTATACAAATTCTTATCTGTCACAAGCTTGCGACGGGTCAAGTAAATTGTAAAACCCACCTGGTAGTGGGTCTTATCTACCCAGGTGAGTGATACTTGACCCGTAGCTTGTGACGGATAATCCGTCACAAGGAAGACTTACTGAATTACACATTGGGTAGTTGTTTTATTTGTTGGTACTCCTTTTGTCTCAATTGTTTGTTTACCTTTGATTAAAATACCCGTTGCAAAGTAGGAGAAAGAAACGTAAACAAATGATTGGGACGGAAACTTTATATTTTTCGCGTTTTTTTTTTTTTTATGTGGATAGTTGTTTAATTCAATTGTAATTAATGGGTAGTTGTTTAATTTGATGGTAGATACTTGTGTACTGAGCCATACCCAGATGAGCATTGCAAGTTTCTTGAATTGCATAATATTAGGTTGTTTCAGTTCGGAATTGAGGGTACAAAGGTAAATTCTTTTCTTTATGCTGACAATGATTGTGGATTTTTGATGAAATTTGTCAAATTGTAATTCTTTAATTTGTATAGTACTTTAGTTGTTCTTCGCAACTCGGAATCATTATTTGAAGGATAAGGGAGTTGGAGGGTCGAGTGCGAGTGTGTTACTTGAATGGTTTAAAGTTAATGGTGCTCTGATTTCATGCAAATATTCGTGTGTTGTCCTCTATGTAGTAGCTATAAGTGAAGGTGATTTTTCGTTCGTCTTACAATGAAGTTCTTCCCTCCTAACTTTCGCCCTGTTTTAAAAACTCCATGGCGGGAAATTCTTAGGTCATGAAATGGTAGGTGGAAGATATTTGAGGTTTAGAGACGTTTGAGCAGTACAAGTAGTTGATTTATGAGAATCTTCAAGTGTAAATGCCGTTTTTCCTAGACATGATAGAAAGTAAGATAATTGCCTTTTTTTTCGGAGGGTCACTTAAGTGGACCTAAAGTCACTTTAGCCGTTACCCTTACCCCAGCGTAACCAGCTAGACTCATATGTGGATTGTGGAATCTAAGGGGGACAAGAAGATGTGTGGATAAAGTTGAAAATATGATAATTTGCCAAATTTCTTGAGTCTTGACTGCACAACTGTGAGTTAACTAATGTCATGTGTCGGCACAAACCGTAGCACCAACATTTGTTTAGTACTGTAGTTGTTTCTAGCTACCTAATCTTAACTTTAGTGACAGTTAGTGGAATAGTGGGTCTTGTGTTTCGGCAAGGCGGAATTAAGTTGAAGCAGTAGTTTGTCATGTTAGAATAATAATTCGTAACTAGCTTTGAGTATAGTCTGTAATTCTGTATAGTGCTGGTTAGTGTGAAGCCGTGAAGGTTCTCCTGAACAAGGTTATTGAATGGTACTTCATAGTTCATGTCTAATGATTCTTCGGTTTCTGCTAAACTATGATTCAGTGACATTAAGTTTAGACGAAACCCGCTAACATTATCTGAATTTAGACTTTTAGTGGATAAATTGTTTGAACAGCCCTAAAAAATTCGTCCTTGAATTGGTGGTGTCAGTCCTGAAAGTAGTAGGCGAAATCAGGACGGAGTTTCCCCCAATTTTCTTATACTATTGCTGTTTGCTTCCTGGCAGGAGTCTGTCCCCGAGGAAGTTGTCTCTAAGGCTCTTAGAATTTTAATGGGTAATTCCATATGAATTTTTCTAGCAAACATCATAATGTGTCGTCCTACTTTTTCTTTTCTCCCATTTAATCATTTTACGCCACCATTCTTACATTCCAAGCTTGTTTGTCTGCAGATGTGAGAAGTTATCCGATTCTGATTCATTGTAAACGTGGAAAGGTAAGATCTATAGTAACCTTTTTGACTTCCATTTTCACAAATTCTCATGAGACGATCTTATAAGAGTCTTGATTCATATATGAGACCGTCTCTTAGGAGCTAATTGTGTATAAATTGGCCATTGTTGTACAGCATCGAACAGGTTGCGTTGTTGGTTGCTTGAGGAAATTGCAGAACTGGTGCTTATCTTCAGTGTTGGAGGAATACCAGCGATTTGCAGGCACCAAAGCTCGGATTTCTGACATGAATTTCATAGAGGCATACGACATTTTAAGTATTAGACAGTCGCTTTATAGCGTTATCTACCAATACCATGGTTATGCTTCTAACAAAAGGCGCCTGCTTGACATTGGAGAAAGCTCACCTCAATCTCGCATCAAATCAAACTAACAACCCAACGGGTTTTGGCTTTTGCTCGCCTCGAGTGACCTTTGCTTTGCTCTTTTTATTTTTATAGAAACGGAGTTTTTGTTGAGCTTAAGCCGATGGTTCTTCTCATTGTTATCGTCAGAAAAGTGTGTATATATCATTTTTTTTTTTTTTCGTGTTATTCCATATCATTTTGATGCGGAATCCTCAGACCTTTAGGAAAAATTAAGTTTATTTACGTAAATTTTCATATACATTTTTATTAAGGATACTTTGTAACATTTTGTGTTTTAGATATCGGTTGCATGTATAAATAACTGTCAAAACATGACCCGACCCGGTGTTTCAGGGTCAAGGACATGTAAATCTTGACCCGCGACCCAAAATGACCCGAACCCGAATGACCCGTTATTTTAGGGTCGAAACTTGACCCGATGGGTCAATGATATATTAAGAATATTATTAAAATATTAATATTTTTTTATTATATTTAGAATAAAAAATATAAAAAATTAATTTAAAAGTCAATTTTATATTATTAAATAATAAAATAATTATTAAAATAATGAATAAAATAATATTTAAATTTAAAAAGTAAGTTTTTCGGCTGAAAAATGACAAAATAAAAGACGTTATAAACTTTTCTCAGACCCGTATTATAACCCTGACCCATATCTAACCCGACCCGTATTCGACCCAATCCGTATTCTGACCTGACCCGTATTTGACCCGCCCCGACCCGACCCGACTCGTTTGACAGGTCTACATGTATTGGGTAATGTTGCTTGCATTTGCCTTGATGCTCGTTCGCATAGAAAACACATTGTTTAGGATCGAAAACATTGGAGCAATGTTGGTTATATTTGAGAGGCCGTCTCTTAGGAGACCTACTCATCCTTCTTAATTGTTCATGAATTTCAATCCTTCTTAATTATTCCGGTAACAATCCTTCTAAAATTGTTCACTAGACAGCAAACTTTCTAATCTGAAGGGCCAGATTTAGAGAGAGGGTAACAAATTAACAATGATAGATCTTGGAGTAAACGATAAGGGGGCCGAGGATTCAACTATTGACCTTGCATATGAATTTTTAAGACACTGTAGTATGAAAACCCAACGGGAGCCTGACCCCTTCCCGACATAACTAAGGTCCTCCACAGAATAGAAGGCAAGCAAGGCAACAACAAGAAATTAAGAAACCGTTAAATTTTCATTGAGAATACTCCCTCCGTAGCAATCACTTGTTTATTTTTTATTAAAATATCCTTCACAAAGAATATAAAAGGTAAACAAATGAATGGGACGGGTGGCAGGTATAAACAAACTCGAATTCCATGCTATTATGACTGTCTTCTTAATAAATTTGAGTACTAAACAATTTTGCTATTGCAATAACAAATTTACTGTATGGAGACTAACAAGAATATCAATTAGCAAATCAGTCAAGATCAAATCATGGCAAGTCGCCTTCCGGTACAAAAATGACAAAATTCAGGATGCTAATATTCCGGCAGATTACTGATTTGCCGATTTATCAGAGACCTATCGGTCAGCCATGACAGAAACTCATATAGGCCGCAATAAACTGTAACTAAAAAAAAAAAAAAAAAAAAAAAAAAAAAAAAGACGATCTCCAAATGGGAAAACTGTAAAACTACAATGAATTGCTGAACCTCAAGCTAACAATAATAATGATGCTATGGAGTATAGATTAACACATCTTGATTACACGGCACGTCCTTGCAACCGCAACACAGGAATTGTCTACAAAAATATGAATCTTCAATGTGCTTAGGTGATACGACGCAATGCAGAGAACAGGAAGAACATAACTCACTCGGCAACCCCTGAAATACATTCCAGATTAAAAACGGTATTGTAAGAAATTGATCGATTGACCACCAACAATGTTACTCTGACTCTTCATATTCTCTCATGAGCCGTGTCCAACACTCGACACTCAGATAGGGGTATGACACTTGGACATCATATTTAAGCCAAAATATGTATATTTTTCAGAAAGATAGCCAAGTCAGACACTTGGACAAGAACCCGTGTAGGTTACTTCTAAATGAGTCCTGAGTAACATAGACCACCACAGTCAAATGGGGAATGTATAGATTGGATGAAATTAGTACAATACATGAACATACCACATTAACGAAAAGATAAGAAGCTCTACCTTATTGTTGGCTTGAGTTCAGAGGTGTAGGAAGCGTTCAAGATGGAAACGTTCCCATCATGTTGTTGTACATGGAAGAAGAAGAATCATAGTAGCTAGCATTTTGCATGTTTATGGCATAGAGCGACTCATCTCCCTGTTCCTGCTTTGGTCTGATGGGTTTGACATTGGTATCCTCAAGTTGCTGCCCCGCATACATGGGTTGAAATGAAGATATCATTCTCTCGGGATTGGAATAATTAGTAGTGGAGTGATGAAAGCCTATTGACATCGGCATGGAGAGATCTGTCATAGTTGGCATGATACCACTGGTATAACCTGGATGGTGGCTCGGCAGACCATATTGACCATATGGTGAGGTATTAGGTAGTGACGGGTATCCTACTTGATAGAACGGGGGAGCTCCAGCACCAAGAAAGTTTGGTCTTAAATAGTCATTATTGCCCATTCTCGGATCAAATGGAGGAGGAAGATCTTGACCTTGAGGTTCAGGTTTAGGAAGAGAATTTTGGCTTAATGACAAATTGGAGTTTGTATTTGGTGCAGAAGTAGGCAAAGGCCCGGCACCTGAGTTGGCATGGCTACTATTTCTCGCAGCTGGCACTTCATGGTTGTGCTTACCTTCGTATGTTGTTATCACATATCTCAAATCGTGTGAGGCCCTCTCAACATGCTTTCTGACATTACATCCAGCACTGGTGCATTTGTAGTAACTCCTGCATAAACGGAATATATCGATTAAAATGACTTGAAAGAATGAATATGCTAAAATCTGAAGAAATGAAGGAAAAAACGGAAAGTGCAAGTACCTAGGATTTGGATTTCCCTTGACAACCTTTTGCCCATACTTGCGCCAGCGATACCCATCATCTAGAATATCCACTTCACTCTCTATTTGGACAATTACTCTCGGTGCACGTACAGCCCTAGAACCTAAAGTAGTATCGATGTTCCTGGAGAAAAGTCCAAATCAATTCAACCACTCTCGTCTACTTTCAGTTGATAAAGTTACTTTTACCAAAAAACTAAAACAAAAGCCAAAAACATGATGATCATAATCATCATACCTTCGTTTTGAATCAGGTTCCTTATCTTCATCATCCACAGGCAATAAGTTCCCTTGTGTAGCAGCATCCTCTTCATCGTCGTCATAATTGGCCAATGTCGATGAGAACTCCGGAGTGCCGGTTGATTCAAGCACACTTAAGGATGTCTTTTCTGGCAAATCAGAAATTTCAGTAACACCTGATGCTGAAGATAGCCTCTCTAACCCATCAGTTTGCCAGTCTCCCCTAAGTTTGACATCCTGCTGTGTATTTGTCCAGGCTGTGCTGCTTTCGGCTTTTGCACTAGTGCTACTATCAAACCCCGCATCTGATGTCTCATTCAATGGGAATGCAGCAAATGGCGATCTTCGACAGGGTTGTGGCTGGGGATGATTATGGGTATTCTTATAAATGATCTCTGTAATTTGGCCATCAAGAGAACGTTCTACCTTTTTCTTCACTTCACATTTTGGAAATGTGCATTTATAATAACTCCGAGGATATTCACTACCCTTGACCTGTTTCTGTCCATACTTTCTCCAATTGAAACCATCTTCTGTAGTTATTGCAGAACCTGCAGTTGAAAATCTTTCTTTCTGATCCTCCTCCGAAGAATAACGAGATCCTAAATCAGTTTGCATGAATGTTTCATTCTTCACAGGAACTTGAGAAGAAACTAATAGATTTGTTCCAAATGGTGGCAATGTAGACGAGTTGGAATTTAGAGTCGGGTCATCAGAAAATCTTCTGTCAGGTGGCAGAGAAGAATTGCAACTGTTCATACTTCTTTCATTAGACAGCCCCACAGGAATTTTGAAGTTCACTTGTTGTTCCATAGAGGTAAGAGGTTGATAATCACCTTGACCTACCAAATGCTGGCCAAACCACGAGAAACATTATGGATTAAACCTACGTGTTGCCGAAACTGAAAGTTCAATTTATGCTACAAGGACAGTACATCTTAATAAACAAGCTACTTTACTAAACACTTCACTTTAACTGTGTGCTGCGTGTCGATGTGACACCTTTCCAACACAACACTTCAACAATTCATTAAACAAAAATGTGCCAGACGATCCAATATGCATCCACCCATTTCCTAGACTTACCATGTGACTAGCATACTCAACAAGATATATGAGGGAAAAAAAATTACTCTGAGCAGTAAAACAGTGTGAGTAACATACTGACCAAGATAAATGAGTCAAACAAAGAATACTCATATGAGTAGTGAAACTACATTGCGTACTCGCCTCTAGCAGAGATACCGTATTATTCACACCACAGACGATAACCATTATAGGTATGAAACATTTATTGCCGTAGCTAATACAGATAATGTCTCCCAGTTCATTTAACAATAAGATAGATCAAGCATTCAGGCCTGACTCTAGTGCTTGAAATAGTTTGTTGACTAATGCTGAGAATAGTGTGAATTTCGAATCAGGATATCAAACGCTTCTCAAGGCAACATAAATCGCAGCATTATCATGCTGCCACATTACTGAGAAATGATGGTGCTACAGTTAGTCCATATGCTAGTACCTGATTTTGTACATCACTGAAAGACGCAAGAGAAGTGATATCAGTGTGGGCGTTGAACATGGAAGATAAACCGCCATCAAAAGTATAATCTGCATCTCCAGGTAATGATGGAATCATCATTTGACTATCTCTATCGAATGATGGTGCTGCAAATGTTCCTGTGGTCGGAGAAAGCTGCAAATGAGAGAAAGAGCAACGTCAACAGGGAGACAACCAGTGAACTTGAACGAAATATTTCGCTGTTGGAAGTAAGCAAGATGCAAATATAGAATGATAGAAAGCAAGCAAATCAACATCTTTTAACGGCATGTGTTGCTCCTCCCACAATGTTAATCATGTACACCATTATAAACTTTATTAAAATTCGATGTGTGTTGAATCAAATTTTCTTTAGCGTCTCATAGACAGTCATATATAACAGTAGAACGTCATTCAATCATTACAATCTCAGCCATTTCAGCATCAGGCATTTCAGCATAACCCACAAAACTAAACAATAACAGGACAGAAAAATAACCTGTGCATTAGGCAGCAAAATCGGGGAATCGAGCAGCAAATGAGGACTTATAC